>VXBQ01013550.1:0-40333 GCA_013400175.1 Phainopepla nitens
TCCGGGGCGGGGCCGCGCCGCGGCGGAACGGGCCGGCCGGGAGGAACCCGGCGTGCGCCGCGGGAAGGGCGCGCCTCCGCGGAAGGGACCGTAAAGGGCCCCCGGCCCCAACCCCCGCGCCCGGCACGGGGACACCTCCACTGCACCAGGGTGCTCAGAGCCTCATCCGGCCTGGCCTTGGAACGCTCCCAGGGATGGGACATCCACAGCTGCTCTGGCAACCGGTTCTAGTGCCTCAGCACCCTCACAGGGACGAATTCTTCCCAATATCGATTTTAAATCTATCCCCTTTCAGTTTTAAAGCCATTGCCCCTCGGCCTGCCACTACACGCCTTTGCAGAAACTCCCTCTCCAGCTCTCTCAGGCCCCTCTTGGGTAGTGGAAGTTGCTCTGAGGCCTCCCCGGAGCCTTCTCTTCTCCAGGCTGGCCCCAGCTCTCAGGAGATGAGGCTGAGGACCTTGTTGATTTGTGGAGTTGCTCCGTGCCCCAACGGCATCCTCTGGTCAGCTCAGCTCTGTCTGTCCTTGCGATGGACTGGAGAACTCGGGGCACTCCTCTGGGGAGCTGCAGCCAGATCCTGCCTGCAGGCCGTTTTCCAGAGCATCCCCCTCCCGTGGCCCTCCAATGCCCGTGCTGGGACTCCTGGCAGACAAGAAGTCAGTGAACATCATGCCTAATACTCTCCCAGAAAGCAAAAATTTCCTACCCTGTTCCTTGTATGAACTAGATTGTGTGGACAGCAGTGCTCTGCTCTGAAATGTTACAGCTATTTTTATTAAAGCAAGTTGGGCAGCTGGGCCACTCTTATACAAGTGGTCAAGCTCTGTCTTCAAATAAAAATTTTCTGAGGTTAATCTAACTTCTAATTAATAATTGGCTTCTGTGGAAGACTTTATTCCAGTAACAAGATGAGCAAGAAGGGGAATGGTGCAGTTCCTGATCTAAAGAAATCTTTTCCTCTCACGTGCTCATGACTACTCTACAGATCTCCCTTTGGGAAGGGTGGGCTTGAACATTTCTTCTTTAGGTTTTAAAGACAGAGGTGTAATCAACCTTTGTTAATCTGTCAGAAAGAGAACAGGATTTAAGAGCATCAAAAACTTCATCAGAAGCTATCATACAAACCCTGTTAAGACCCCATCTGGAAAAGAGTGCACCTTTCTATTAAAAGAGTACATAATAAAATGGGTTGGGAGGAACCCAAAGACCACGTAGCTCTTGCCCTGGGCAGGGACGGACACCTTCCACCAGACCAGGCTGCTCAGAGTCCCATGCAACTTGGCCTTGAACACTTCCATGAGTGGGGCATCCAGAACTTCTCTGGGCAACACATTCCAGTACCTCACCACCCCTAAGAAGAAAAATTTCTTCTTAATATCTAGATTATCTCCCGTATTATCTCCTGTTATAGAAAAAAAATAACTGAAAGGCAAATATGCAAGAACAGGGCAAATTGGTGTGAACACCATGTGCCCTAAAGAAGGCCAGAGCCTCCTTAAACAAATTTGCCAAAATAAAGGTAGAGAAAGTATTAACTAGCTGTTGCAAATGCCTTAGGGGGTTAAGAAAGATGGGAAGGGAAATAACAAGAGGGCGAGCAGTATCAGCACAAAAATGAGATTAATATAATCTAATCAAGAAGAAACTCAGGCAGCAATTTTCTTTTGTAACCCCTGGAGCATGGGAGGAGCGGGATAGACGTCCTGTAGGAAGTGCAGGAGCAAACAGCCTAGACAGACCCTATGAGGTTATAACATAAATCATGGAAGAAATTAAATGATGCAGTTGTTTGCCCTAGGACAAGACTGAGCTTCATATCCCAGGCAGCATTTTCCAGTCTTTCATGCTATTTTGCTTTCTTGTGTGGCCTTGTAATAAAGTATGGAAGGCTAAAACACACCCACACCATTCCCAACCTGTTTTACCTATAAGTATGGCCAATCAAAGAGATATAGGTTGATTGAATAAGAAATACATTATTTTTTAAAACTTGATACAAAGATTTGTTCACCAAAAGAATGGTTAATGGATTTATTATCTGAATATTCATAGGCTTGAATGTTATTACCAAGATGGGAGCACATTTAAGAAGTGGCAGAACTGGAGAAACTGGCACAGGACATGTGCTCTGTGCCAACTGAAATAAAGGAAATCATCTCAAATGGAGAAGGCTTCAAGGCAGCCACTGAATCTCAGAGGCAAATTGTGGCTATGAAGGGAAAACCTTTGTTGGAACATGTGGAATGAGAGGAATCTGCATAACAAGATTACATGGGAGAGACTGGAAATGGAGGGGATTGTTTGAACTAGACCACGTTAGGCAGGTTCCTGTCTGTAGCAAAGGGCTGGGAGCACCCTGAAGAACGTAAGTGCTGAAATCTGCTTCTACCAACCTGTTTTTGGGAGCTGCTGCACATGGGCTGCCACCATGCTGTAACTGCTGAGCCCAGCCTCTGTCCAAGTGTGCAGTTTAGGTGCAGTTTTCTCCTATGCCACTGTTGTGAAAGGAAAAAGCCACCTACAGGGAGCTGGCTGCTTCTCAGAGCTGAGCCCTTCACCTGCCAGCTGTACCCAGATGGCACACACAACACTGGATTCTGGCATACACAACAAAAAGAACAACTTCCAACCCAAGATTCTTGGCAAAATTATCAGGCTCCTCAGCATCTTTACCCAGGCTAGGTCATTCCAAGATTTAATTCCAAAATTGTGGGTTTTAATTTTCCTTTTTTTTTTTTAAGTTCAAAAGAGATGGTTTAATTTTTTTTCTTTGTAAGGGGATTACATACAATCTCACAGGAGCTGACCTTGCAGAAGTGTCATGTAAGACTTTCCTCAAACTTCTTCCAATCCTGGAAAGGAGAAACTGAGTGGGGCAAGAAGCCAGCTGCTCCAAGGATCAAGTGCAGGTAGCACAAACCTGGCTCCAGCAAGGAATGGTATGCCACAATCCCTCTCACTAACCTTGATTGTTTTAACAGACTACTAATTTAATTTGATGGCAATGTGGTTTTGGCAAGTTGCTACTCTTTCCCCTAAATAAAGAGTTGCATTTTTAGAAATCATCCCTTCTTCAGTAATGTACCCAAGCACCTCACAGTTAAAAATCTCAACGAACTATTGCTGTAATTATAACTCAAAAAAAAAAAAAGAGATTATAATGTAGAGGTTTAAGTTTTATTTCTAAATTCTTTTTGAGTAAAATGCATAAAAAGAATTATAAAATATTGTAAATTACTTTAATGAATCGAACAGGCAGGGGATAACTTGGAATTAAGGGAATTAATTCCACAGTAGGAATCCTACATGACAAAATAAATTATTTTTCTGAAGTATCATGCTGTTACCACTGTGAAATTAAGACTAAGAAGATTTTCCTGGACTTCTGCTGAGATGGAAGCCAGCCAGCAGATAGCTTTAATTTTATGGAGAATTTATACTTACATAGAGAAGCTCAAAATACAGCTTTTTAGAGCTGCTAATAAAACATTGGCCTCCTCTGACTCTTTTTATTCAAAGTACTTTATGTACTTAAAAAAGAACCCACCAAACAATTTAGACATTATTTTCAACAGTTTCTTCTGCAGGGTTCTGTTAGCCATTCTACACTACTGACCATTTTCAATATCTTTACACTACCAAAGGTCTTTGAGAAAGTACGGGCTATGAACCTTCATCTTGCTAAATTCAAGGCTAAATCACTTTCAGGAAAGTAAGAACTGCAATTTTAATTGTGTATAGGCTCCAATTAACTTTTTGAGGTGGCAGCCCAAGTCCCTTACAACTTGACCCCTGAATAAGGATTCTCTTTGGCATGAATGGTCTCTGTTTCTATCCCTTCCCACCAGTGTGGAGCTATAACACATCCAAGCAGAGCCATATATTTTTTTAAGAGAAGCACAGTCTGCAGATTGTAAAAGGTGGCAAGGGTAGCTGCCTGTCAAAAGAAGTAAATGGTTAAGAGGCAAATGGGACACCAGCGAGCCTCAGAAATCCGTTTTAAGAGTAACCATTCTAAAATGCAGTAATTCCACAGTGCTTACTGCTCCTCCAGAGGCAAATACTGCCTGTTCCAAAGGGGAACCAAACCCATCTTCAGAGGGCTTTTAGAGATGCATTCCACTACAGGCAACATTTTATCTACCTGTGTGGACAATATCTTTTTCCAGTGTCTTTAACATCAAAGAAAGGTTTCTAAGCCTTGAAGTATTTCAGTACCAGGGTATCATACAGGGAAACACACAGAGGAATTTAAGAGCAATGCACTCAAAAAGGCATTCAGACAACAAACAGGGACTTTTTCATGAGGTGTCAAGGCAAGGAAAATACAGCTTCTTTATTTTGTGGAAAAGGGGAGTAGAAAGTGACTATCTTCTTAAATCTAGGACAGTTGAGGATTATTGCACCTAGCTCTGCTGACAATGCAGACACAGTTAATGAGATTATTAAGTGGAGTGGAGAGGTTTTTTTGACGCCACTAGATGGCAGAAAGAGCCCTTTTACACTCCTTGATTATCTCTACATCGTTTTGAACGTACCCTTACAGGATGCTTAGGGGCCTATCTTCACCCCTAAGATGCAAGATAAAAGAAAAAAATCTACTTAATGACAGCCAGTGCTAAGTAGATTCAAAAAGTTTTGAAAAAAATGTTCAGCAATATATAATTTTTGAAACCATCTGTTTATACTGGTCCTTTCTGTAAAGCTGAGAAGCCTTGTTTGAGAAGAAATTAATTTTACTTCCTATTTATACCAAGGGCACAGGATTTATAAGACTTCCAGCAATCTGATGGGAAGCAAAATGCTAAAAATTTTCTGCAAGTTGTTCAGAAAAGATGCATAAACAGGTTCAGATTGAATTAATTGAAGGAATAGCAATCTTCTATCTGCAGCAAAGACTCTGTTTCTACTCGTCTGCATTCATTTTTCACACTGTCTCTCCAAGAACAGAAATAATGAAGAAAAAAGCTAGCAAATTTTTGATCAGTTCCTTGAACACCACATACTTTGTATCAGCATTAGAGGCATGAGCTGATCTGCATCTATTTTCTATAGTATTACACATTACGTTACATTATGTCACTTCTCTGATTCACTTCATGCTCAGACTTAGTCATTAAAAACCTGTCCAGCAGAAGAGCTTAACTGCACCAGCCACTGTCCCTCCCTCATCCCAAGGGCAGCACCGCATCTCTCAAGCTGGCAACATCCTTGAAAAATGTGCTGCATTCCCCAGCTGTCACTCTACAGCACTGCTCCTGCACCTTTCACAAACCCCTCCCCTCTTCTCCAGGCTAAGAAAGGAAACATATTCCCACCTCACTCTCACTTTGGTCTCTCTGTTGTCTCTNCTTACATTTTACAAAAGGTTTTTTTTTTTTTTTTTTTACTTGCTTTTGTATCTTCTAAGAGATAAAATAGCTAAAAATTCAATGTAACAGATAAGTTATGCAGTTCCAGTTCATCTGTCCACCTATTGCATAACAAAGTCTCCTGAGCAGCTGTAGCCTTACCTATACTCATAGAACATGAATAAACATCAAGTAGTCATAAATTCTTCACTATGTCTGGAGTAATCCCTGTTGTTAGTCAAGATACATGAGAAAGTAGTGTCATGCTTCAAGTACTATAGGATATTCTAAACCCATTGTCAGAGGTGTTGAGTGTGCAGACTACATTCCTTTAACAAATACGCTATGCTGACCAGGAGTTATCTTTAGAAAAATGCTAACTTGGCAAAACTCCTTTCTCAATTGACTACTTTATATCTAGGAGCATGATACTGCAGGCCTTCCAGAGGACTCAGCTAAATCCCAGTGCAAAACAGAGGTCCTGGCCCCAAAATAATTAAACCAGTTTTTCCTCACCTTGTGTGTCATGATTTATTTTAGTCCAGAATTTCAGGGCAGACATTGAGATGCCTGCACCTGAATTTCATGTAATAATGTTTGTAAAAAAGACATCTTTGTGATCATGAACTACACACATACCTCTGTCTTCCTTTACTCAGTCTGCACTTACCTTTTCTAGCTTCATATACTTTGCTCTGCTTATTGAAGTGTTTGATTTGCTTTCTGCTGCTCCTGTCTTTTGCAGCTTACCATTTTTCCTGGACAAGCTACAGTATTATGAAACTGTCTGAATGATGAACCAGGGGAAAATTAAAAGGCAGAGAACAGCACTAATACTCCAAACCTGAGCATCTCTTTCCAGCCCAAACAAGGGTTAAAAAAGACACTTCCAACTCCCTACTCAGTGCCTGCTTCCCTGAAGGTGTTCAAGATGTCTCACTTCCACAGAGACATATTTTTAAAACTAAAGCCTCTCCCTGATCAGTCGCTCTTGTACTGACAGCAAATAAAGCAAAATGCCAGCTTTGTGAGAGAAGAAACTTCAGTAGTGCTTTCAGTGAGGCTGGTGCAGAAAAGGTGTAGCAGCAAAAGGGAAGACTACTACTTCCTGTAAAAACATCTGGAAAACGCAGCTGTCCCATTGCTTGGCACACAAAATCCACAGCAGATGTGCACAGGAACTCCAGAGCTCCCTCACAGAAAAAGTTCTACAGTCCAGTAATCTCCCTTCAACTGCAGCTAGAGCAAGAACAGAAGGCACACAGAACTGACTACCTCACACATGCCTTCCACCTCCTCCCTTTCCTCCCAAGAAACTAACAGTCAATAATAAGGGCCACACAGTGAAGTTACTCAGCCAAGTAGAGCCAGGTTCAGGAACAGGTTTATCTTGGTATGGGTGATTTTGGGTTTTCGGCATTTTTATCTTGTTTCCAACTGTCCGAGGACACGACAGATGGGAAGAGTCAGCTGTCTTTGCTGAGGTGGCAGAGAGGAAGCTTCTGCACCAGTCTCCACATCGCTAAGCACTGGAGACTCTCCAGTCAGAGAGAAACGAGGAGAAAAATCTAAAGCCTGGATGCCACCAGGATCTCTCCCTCCAGCTCAGCTAAGCCTATAGGCCTTTCAATCTGCAGCAGTTATGAAGAAGACCCTGGAAGAGGTTGGAGGCAAGGTTCTTACAAGCAGAATTGAGCAAGAACATTCTAGTAAGCGTTATTAAATTATTTTCATGTTTACAACTCAAAGGATAATATTTTCCCTAGGGAACTCTCCTGGAAGAAAACAAACTCCATACTTGTTATATTACCTTCTCCACTCTCCAATACCATTTCAGAGCGTGCCTTGATGGTCTTGCATCCTGGTTAGTTGACCTATGCTTGAACATCTCCACAACAAATTCATCCATGTACTACTGAATCCTCACTGTGTTTATCTTAGAGTATACATCCCATGTTTTGGGGGACAGGATGCTCTACACTTGTCTCCCATTTCAGCAATTGGAACTGCTGAGCACCCTAACCTGGAGGAAAATTGCAGGAAGATGCTTTCAAAATCAAGAGTTTGCAATGGTTTCTCCCTCTGCTCTTAACCCAGAAGGAAGCCTGGAGTCCCCTGAACCCCACCAGCCACAGCCCAACACCATTTCCATCTCTCTCTGAATTGTCACGTGGTTGATGAAACCAGACTACAACACACAATCACATTAAAAACTCGGGTTGTTATGGTGAATTCTGACACAGCACAGTAAACTCAGTGGCCAAGTTGGCTTTGCTATCCCGTTGCTTGCTATTTGGACAAATAATGTCTGAGGCCTTTAAAGTAAGTGAATGTTATTTCCATTATTGCAAGTTTGGAGCACTACCCAAAGAAATTCAGGTTAATTTTATAATGAACATGTTGTTTCCTCTACAGAGACCTGTACAGTTACCCATTGGATTTAAATACAGTCATAAATGTTGTGTTCTTCCAAGGCAAAGAGATTAAATTTTAGACTTATTTTTGAAACTCTAATTTTTTTCCCAAATGAACACCAGCATTCTGACATAATTTTACCACTGTCAAATGGCAGAGGCTCATCACAGGCCAAAGTCGGAGCCAACAGCACAGAAAATGATACCAGTAATCTGAGATGGTACAATGGATATAGCTCATTTTGTGCCAGTGAATGAACTTGGACAAGTATTATGAATTGTGGAAGTCCACCACTAGAATGGTACAGTATGGCAATGCAAGTGGCTTTGTGTATGTAACAGAGATGTGTTTTAAATAACACCATGTTCTGCTTTAGCAGTTAAAAGGTTTGCCCATGTAACCCCAGCATCAAAAGTATTTTTAAGTCATCAGAGGATGGATACTGTCACTGGTATCAAACCAATGTTTTGCATTAAATGAGGTGACAGCAGTTCAACCTGCCATACAGCTGTTTTACAGCCACTGCATTTAACACTCACATGCTTTGCAATCCTTAACATTTGCCAGATTTAGTCAAAGCAAGAAACCAGATTAAAAAATTCTATCATCAGTGGTTTAATGCTTCCTATAGAGAAAACCCACCCATCACTACACTGATGTTTGAGTCTGAAAATATAATTTTAAGAGATTGAAATTACTTTATGCACATACTTAATTTATTCCCTTTAGTTAACACACTTTATGTGGGTCACTGTATTTTAATGAAAATAAGATTAACTTTAAAAAAAAGCCTGCATTTCTCACGGTTGTAAACTCTGCAAAATGTCCAGGTAAGGACAAGAGCTAGTATAAACTATTTCTAAGTTCAGAACTAATTACAGCACAGAATCCAGCTGTAACTATCTATCTTAGAATGTCTGCCTTCCAAATTTTAATGTCTGAAAATTTGAAAAGTCTGGCAATAATGAGAATTGCAAAGAAATTACACAAGCTGAAATGAAGACAGACAAAAGTATTTTTTAATATAAAAACGGTCTTTATTTCTTCAACACAAGGTAAACTACTATTGCAGTTTAAGACCAACACAAAAGTTGGACAGCAAATTGCTTAACAGTCTCCTAAAGGCTGAAAAAAAGAAATCTATGAAAGCTAAAAGTTGTGCAATATTTCAAGTATAACATCTAAAAAAATGAAATTATCTCCAAACTTACAGATTATTTAAGTACCTCTGCTGAAAATGTATTAAAATCCACATTTGCTAGGATACCATCTTACCTTGTGGAGAAATACAGGTCTCCAAAAACTCCAGTATTCAACAGACTCTTTGGCCTGCCAGCATCAGGGAACTGTTTACTATATATATAAAATCCTTTGGAGTCAGGCATTCTGACAGGTATCCATTTCCTTACATTTTGCACTGCAATTCTGCACTCCAACTGCATTCCAATCCCCCTGCTGTATTTCAAACCATTTCTTGAATATTTTACTCATATATCCTTGTGCAAAGCAGGAACCAGGAAATGGAATGGTACAGGAAGACAATACAGCCTTTTGTTTACAAAGTTAGCAGTGCTGGTAATCGTCATAAAAATGTTACAGTTTACCAAATAGGAATGTATTTCATCTTTAAAACACTTGGCTTTTTTTTTTTTTTTGTCTCCTTTCTTTATTATCTTAAAAAAGGACAACTGCAGTAGTAAGGAATATTCATTTGCAATCACCTATATTTATAAAAGCACACACATTCCTTATTTTCTTACATCTGAAGATCAAAGGAATGTCTGTTTCATGTCATAATAATATGCACAGTTTAAAATATTTTCTATTACAAAATACTGTGTACAAGAGGGTGAGGCTAAAGTCTATTAGTTGAATATACTCTAAAGTGTTATTTCTGAAATAATGTAAAAATCACATTACATGGTATGAATAGATGGGAATTTTTACAACTTAAATGCTTCATTCCATCAGGATCAAAGGTATACTGTCTACTAATTTCAAGAGACTTCTGTAAATTAGTGTATTTAGAAGATTTAAGCACAGGCATAGGCATCATCCCAGAACCCACTGAAATCACTGGGGCTACAGAAAGGGTTCAAGAATTAACAATGGTATCATACACAAATGGAATAAGGAGCTTTATCATATTTTGTCCAACATGGGGGAAAACAAACCCCACAAGAACATCAAACGGATGAACTTCTATACTCCAAACTGCTCCATAGTAAATTTATCCTCTAAAGCTATAAAGAAATCTAAAAATACATGGGATGTCAGACCTTAATGGGGTATGGGGAGGAAAGGGGAAGAAGGCAAAACAACTACAAAACCAAAACCCCCCCCAACTCAACACCCCTATCCACCCCAAGCCAGTCTGAAGTATTAATTGCAAGGCATCATAATTGCAAGAGACAGTATTTCTGCATAAACATCATGATTCATCAGCATGCTGCAACCATTATGTTCAAGACCTGTGCAGTCAATTACCAAAATAATTTGAATCTCAACTGAATCCACACTGCTTGTTTTCAATGTTACAATTGTTACTTTGGAAAGAATTCAAATTAATTCATTTATTTATATGGACACTGACCTGCACTTTCCTTCTCCAAAATCTTGAAGGGTTTACATTTCAATGCAGAAGCAGTTTAGTGCCTCAAATCTCTGAAGAGTACCAGTCCTGAACGTGCATGTTTTATATTTAAATCTACGACTGACAGTATCTTAACGAGCATTGTATTAGGAAATTTAAGGCTGTATCTCAGTTCACACAAGAACCAAAGACAATTTTAACAGCTGTGTATAAAATTCTATACATAAAAATGGGAACAATGTCTGTTTAACCTGTACACAAAGAGCAAGTGGATAAGGAAAGAAAATCAGGAATTAAGTATTTCTACAAAGAATACCATGTATTTTACTAGAAACACAGATGACAAATATATACAACATTTAAATCTCCAATTATCCACATACAACTAGGGAAAAAAAACATTTACAAGGGTTTGGGTATGCAACTAAACAATCAGGTAAAAAAAAATACAGTTAGAAAAACTAAGCCTCACCAATTTCAAAGGAACAAAAGCAAAAAGCACTCAGTCCATAAAGAAAAAAGCTAATGTCTAAATTTAATAAAAATATCTTGTTTAACATAAAAAACAACAGCTATTCAAGCTTATAAGCCACACTGTAAATAAAAATTTGAAGTTCTGACAAACATTTTTCAAAATGTAATCAGAACAAAAATTGGCACAGAAAGCAAAAAGGGAATGAGGAAAAAAAAACTGTACAGTTTCCAAAATGCTATGTTCTTCTTCTTAAGTACTTTGACCTGTCAAAACATATAGTCCTGTAAAAATTTTATTTTAAAAAAACCACTCACTACTTCTAAAAAACAAACCACCAAAACAATGATGGTAAAGCACCATCACCCCTAAGTCACTACTTGTTAGTTTTGTCTTTCAAGATAAAGGACATAATCTTAAGATAATATTTTCAATGTTACTCATAAACTCAATATTTGAAAAAAAAAAAATGAAGTATTTCCTCACAGATTATTTCATCCTTTCATCAGCAAAAGGAAATGAAATACAACTGAATGAATATTAAACAACAGTAGCCATCATGGCATCACCACCAGTCAGCAAGTTTCCAAATTGCCATTTCCAGAACGTGCACAGGAAATAGCAGGAATCTTTAGTAAACCAAGACTCAGTAAAAATTCTACTACAGATCCAGTTATACATGATGTACATTAGGCATATTCCTTTTTGGTGTCTATCAGGGTCTTTGGATTTTTTTCAGAATATTTTTTTGTTTTATAAAAAAATCTAACAAAGGAAGCTCACAACAAGAGAGTATTATCTAGATTGCCACACAGTACATTTATCAGTTAAAACTAAGAATTTGGAGAACAGGCAGAAATAATGGGCTTCATACAGAGATCTCATCTCTCAGGTCACAAGGGTCATTCTGCTTAACTTATGTTATTTACCCCCTGCTATTTCCATTGCCAGCAATGAAAATATGTGAGCGAGAAATTGCACTCTATGTAAAAAGAGCAACAGTCTCAAATCTATTTCAATGTGGACTAAAATACCAGTTCCTGCATAAAATGCTTGTAACATTACTTTTTTTTATTTTAAAATTTAACATATCTACGCGATGGAATATTACTTACCTGCTGCTTTTCCAGTATTAGCTATTGCCCATTTAACTGCTACAGGCAGGTAAATTCTTCCTTAAACTTATTACACACAGTAGTAAACAATGTTTTTAAGTAAAGAAAAAAAGTTACAACAGTACTGTTTGTAACCAATACCTATTCACAAAAAAGCAGGAAGTGATTCATGACTTGCTTGATACAACTTTCAGTTTTACAAAAATTTTAAAGGCAGTTTTCATTTTCAAACAGGATTAAACAAACACGTGAAGTATCTTCTCAGTAGCAAATAGTTCAATAAACACCAGTGATCCCATGTGTAGGAACTGAGGTACACAATTTAAGAAAAAAAGAAAAAGAGGCGAGTCTGAAGCTGTAGCCAAGTCCAACAGCATCAACCCGGCTGCAGGAAACCTGGTTGAACAGTAGGTGCCAAAAATAATAGAGGATTTCAGGCTTATGCAAAACTTCTGCAGTTGCACAAGCTACTGGTCCCAACTCAGAAAAGCACAGAAATCACTCACGTATGCAAATACAACACTTAAAGCATATGTTTACATTCCTTGAAATCTGTGAAATGTAAGCACATGCTTTACATGCTCTAGAAAACCAAACAGATTTGAATGCTTTCCTGAACAGGGTAACATTTTAAGTAAGCTGTAAAATCTTCAAAATTGATAAAAAAGAAATCAAGAGGCTTCTAAGAGTTGCCTCTTAAAGCCATCTGAGGTCTTGAAACTTAACTTAAAACATTAAGTGCAGCTATTTGAACAAGTGACAACTCCAAGAGTGTGTCTTTTACTTAACGCTTTACAACAGACTAAAAGTGGGCCTTTGCACAAGGCTGATGGAAATGTAGCTTTTGCAGCTTTTATGAAATGTCTATTTGCTAGCATTTCACACTTCATGAAATTCAAAACAAATTCTTTAATTTGATGCCTACTTTCACTGAGTGCTCCATTAATTTGTTTTTAGGTAAATTT
Organism: Phainopepla nitens; assembly: GCA_013400175.1. Lineage (NCBI taxonomy): Eukaryota > Metazoa > Chordata > Aves > Passeriformes > Bombycillidae > Phainopepla > Phainopepla nitens. The sequence continues at coordinate 12,912 of VXBQ01013550.1, forward strand.
ACAAAACCTCATCTGACAAATTTAATCAGTGCCATTTTTTGCTATGACATTTAAATATTGCCCACCGGTGAACAAGGACATACAAATGTACCTTCTCTTTTATATGCATGTGTGAATAAACCCCAAAGTATTAAGAAAATACCAACCCATGAAGTCATAGAAATGATAACATCTTGTTTCTTCTGGCACATTTCTAATATACAACTATGTACAGACTGCTACGGCCTTGGGGGTGGACAGGGAAGACACACAACGACTATTACTATAAAACTGTAAACAACTGCAGGATTTTGGGAGTTTCAAACCTAACCTTTCTACCCCTTATTACGGGCAGTTTAAGTTCATATGAACAGTTTAGGTTTATATTAACTGTAGTGTCAATCAGGATCAAGGCTGTATGAGAGACAAAATTTTCAGTGTGCTAAAAAAAAAATCACAGACCTGGGACTATCTCTCCTCAGAACAACTGACCACAGAGAGCTGCAGTTTTTACAGTTTTATAAGTCAATTAGCAAATTCACAAGCCACCTAGGTAAACACTGCTAAAAAAGCAAAACAGAATTAAAGGTTTTACGTAACCACCTATTTTTGTATCAAAACTGAGTGGGAGAACGCAACATTAGTACGTTTGACTCGCTGAATGCAAGATTAGGTTGAGGCATATGCAAGAACTATTGCGATGTTTTTGAAGACAGCATCAATGTTTTCGTTTGTAACATTATCTTTAAATATTGCTGAACACACGACTTTCCCTGAGGTGTAAACATCAAATAACTTGAACAGCTTTACACATCAGCCCCATTAAACAGTTTATTACAACACTACATCTACTGTAATCAGTGGTGCTGTGTACAGACATTATATGAACAGTTTAACATGAACAAACTACTATAAAAACAAGCATTTACTTGACTTTTTTCAATTGCTTGCACATTATAATTGCCAAATGTATATAACCAGTAATAAAGTTGCAAAAGCTATAAGGTTTAAATCACACAGGTTTCCCTCAAATAAAACAGTTAAGCAACATAAAAAAGTAAAAGAGCTACTGGTTACCATGTATGCAGATTTGCTTTATTCAGATCTATTCCTGTTCATATTATCCATGAATCCTTACAGGCTCAGTTCAATCACATGAAGCAAACTGCTGGACAAGCATCTTTCCTTGAAGAATGTATCTTGTCTTGCACGCTGTTCCTCTTCCTTCAGCTGTAATGTGTCAAAATTTGTGATGTAGATTTTGCTAGTCCCCAAAACACACAGAAAATTGTTGGCTTATCTATACATACACAACTCGTGCATCTATTTCACCATGATGTTAACTAACACAAAACACCCAGAAGCAGGAGCTACTCATTTGAAGTTGTTTTCTAATACAGTAATTAAGAATAAGATTAATGTTGCTGTACAACAAAGTTGAAAAAATATAAACTTCACAGTTAAAGTACTGATGATAAAGAAAGAAGTAACTACTGCTTCTGTGACTGAGTGCAAAATTTATATAGAGCACTTCCTAAAGTATGCATTCTGCAAGAGTAACTGAACAAGAATTTAAAGCAATTTTACCACAATTAGATTTTTACATTTTTACCTGCCCACTTACATAAGTTTTAAGCTGGTTTGACATTTAAGTAATTAATTGATTGTGTAATGAAGAGGATGGCTTACAGGTCAGTAACAATTAAAAGCACACAGAATCTGACACCAGTACTTCAAAAGACTAGTGGCAAGCTGGATGGGGTTCACATCTAAAAATACACACTTGCAGTTATGCACAAGAACCCACTTTTCAATTAATACAATGTAGATTTGCAGGTTTCCTCACCTACTTGCCCTTGAAAAAACCCCAAGCCCTACTTGCTACTCTCATCTATTTTGGCAAATCAGGGAACCACACAACTGTAAGAGTTCACAAAATACTTGGGATGATTCCATACACTGGATTTCAGCTGAATTTCATTACAAAACAATTAGCTATCTTAATTTCATTAATAATTCACAATTTCAACATTCAATAATTTCAAAATATTTTCAATCAAATTCTTTTAAAAACCCAACACATTAAATTATTCATTTGAAAACCATGACATTTAGAGAAGCAATTTCATGAACGTGCAACAGTACACAGCTGTCAAATATTTTTCTACTAGTACAATAATTTCAAAGCTGTGAAAACTAAATACACAATTTTTCTTCATTTCCTCAAAGTAACTGTTAACAATAACTTAAAACAAAAAATCCAAAGTATAACCGAGTAGACCCTATACACCACATTATGCACAAACTAATCAGAATCAGTGAGTGAAATTTCTTCTCTTATTCACAGATTTTGTTCCCAGGTCCTGAATGCATCAACAAGTAACTGCTTTCGGGGAAGCTCCTTCCCCAGAAGCCAATGTTTCCACAGGAGTTATGTACTTTCAAAAGTAATTAGTGGCAAAGTGACAAGTGCTACCTCCACAAGAAAAATATGCTTGGAGTTGTGAGCTAAGTTAGCTCAAGTAGACAAGAGAGAATCTCTGTTTTCTAGCAGAGAAAGTCAGTACCTGACAGCTGTGAGACTGCACATCAGAATTTGCTGCTCTCATCATACAACTGCTGCAGCCAGAATTATGGATCTTTATTATGTCTATGGCAACAGTTAACAGATCCAAAGCACCCTATATATGATTTATAATACTACCATAAGAAAGCTTCCATTCCTGGGAATAATTTGCTATATTTGTAAAGGTTCTTATAGAACTACAGGAACTCTAAAGAATGCACAATAAAGTGAATTTAGGATTAATGCTTTTTGGTTTATGGCTCTTAAGATGGTCAGCACCACAGTGAGCCATCATTTTTAAAAACACGACCAACTAAAATCCAAAGTGGTGTACATTTTGGTTCCAAGTATTCTGCCACTGTATCTTGGCAAAACTGGAAACCCTTGTGGTTCCAAAAAGAAATAAATTTGTATGGATTATACCTGTGTGCTCAGCCATTTTCAGTATTCTACAAGCAAGTAGAATATTGAAGCAACAAAAAACTTAAAAAAAATTAAATCTCTAGTCCGTATTTCTTGGCACCTTTCCATCTGCCTCAAGCTCATACATAAGCTATCTGTCCCAAGCATATGTTAGATTTGTACAATTTAACACCAGACAGCAATCAGTTTCTCAGCATTTCTACCAAAATTTACCAACTCTATGCAAATTTAAAATTTAGGTGTTGAATAGAAATTTTGTGGTTTAAAAGTTAGGGGTTTATGCCAGATCATTTCACAAATGAAATCCCAGAACTTGAGTGATGAAACACTTCTGTATTTATGCAAGATGCAACTTGAGCACTTTTTTTACCCACAAAGACACACCCTTAAAACAAAACTCCAATAGATTTCTTATATATAGAGATATATATATATGTCAAAAGCATCTTGCAATAGCAGCTCTATTTTTTTCCCTTTAATTCCAATTATCCAAATATTCACATAAAAGCTTTAAATAGCCTTTAAAATTTTGAAAATTCTACAGCAATTTTAAAGCTGTATATACATATACCCATGAAGTTTTATTATAGTAGTTTCTTTTTGGAGACTGAATTTCAATCTCACATGTTCGCATTTCAGTAAAATGCACAATACACATTTTTTATTATATCCTAGAAGCTCCTATGAATTACTTCATGTAATTCTCCTTTATTTTATTCTACACATGAAGAAAAAGAAATACACAAACCAAAAATCCCACAGAAAGTATCAGCTTAAAAGCCAAAAATTTCTTTTTAATTTAACCTACATTCCAGAACATGACAAAATACCCCAAATATTCTGATGCTTTGGCTATAACATAGTGAGAAAGAAGGAATTTCAAACTTGACTTTCTATTTGTCATTCAGCATGTAAGCAGGGATACACAGGTGGTTCTGTTCTCTTCACCATACACGTACAGTCTATTTTATCAGCACTAGCACCTTCTCATATTTGCTGCCTGTTCCCCCCTCCTATTATGAGTGTACTTACCTGCTCTCTTTGTACAGTCTTAGTGTATAATTTAAGATCAATGCAACAACAATTTCATGACTGTATAAATAATTTTATATGGGGGAAAATCCTCCTAATCTAATTTCGTTTCTCAGGTATCTTTCTTCTATTATCCCAGCCTGTCTATTCATCAAAACTAACTGATGAACAGAGAGATGCTTGCAGAAAATTCAATCATTACTTCACAAATTAAAAAGATATGAATTATTGGCAAGTATTTTTCACATTAATATATGAGGAAGAGACAAAAAGGTAAATTGAGCTGCCACAAGAAAACATAAAAATGAAGAACTCTCATGTGTCACCTTTTTTTTGGTAAAAAGCAATCTTAGTTCTCAAACCACAATGAGCAAAAGTAAAAAAGTGAATTTTTTTAATTCTTTGAAGAACATTGCATCAAACCAACATTTTGACTTCTGTGTTTCATATGCCTAAAAGTTTCTTGGGGAACTTTTCACACAGATCAAATTTGTCAAAACTAATGAATTCACAAATAAAAACACCCAGGATATAAGGAATAAAAAAATATGTGTCTAAAGACACTTCAGAAGTCAGTAAAATTACAGCAGAATATTAACGGGAAAAAAGTAATAAAAGTTAAGCATTTGAAAATAAGTAGAGTAAAACATTCTGCTCACTTTTAAAATCCTTATTTCACCCTCAAGAAAATCAGATCAATCACTGAACATTAACAGACAAACTCTATGTTTCTTCAAAGCACCAGAGTAATGGCAAAACAGACTTTAAGCAGGACATAAACCAGTGGCACTGCTTGCCACTATCATGCTATGCTGGATTTCAAATACTGTATCAGATGCACAAAGCATTGTTTCTCTGGTGAATGCCAAATACAAAAGAATAGTGCCAGAGCGTCAACCCCACACAAAACACACACTTTAAAAAAAAAAAAAAAAAAGGAGATTAGGTAAACAATATTCATAATAGCTTAAGACTAAGACCTGATATTTCAGACAGGTATATATACCAAGGTCTTGAACAATGTTATCACATGATTCACTTAATATTAACTACAAGTTTATCATTAAAATAGCCTATTAAAAACAGGTATTTGAGGTATTTGCCAATTCATTACAAGGCTTCTTAAAAGGCTGATTTCATACTTCACTTCATGTTTAAGTGCTCATTAGCACAGTTGCAGGACCGTTTCAACTTAGAGAAGCAAAAATATAATGAATACTATGTAATCCATCAGTGCCATTTCCCCTCCTACTGACACAAAAAATTCCAACCATGTCACTTTTTGAACCACTCAAAAGCTGAAAGTAATTTCAGAGTGATCTCAGAGCAGTTTTTGAAGAACCACATGAGCCTCAGACTTCAAATTATTTTGCTTACAGTGGTTTGAGAGCAGAAAAATCAGAGAATAAACATGAAATATGGAGTACAAAGTCTACATACACATCAACTGTTACAATGTTGTGGTTTTGTCTTTGCAGTTCAATCCAAATCCAGTTTAAATAGGAAATAATCGATCAACCCAGTAACAAAAACATAAAATGAAAAACTCAACATTCAGCAGTTATAGAAATTTAGACAGATTAAGATTGGGACAATGTATCAGCTAGAAATACATTACTGATTATCAGTTAAAAAAAATTCTGCCTAGTAAGTCAGGACTCATGCTGATGAAGTTACATTACTATTCTGTTTGTACACATTAATTTTGCTGTTAATTCTTCCAAATGTCATTCTGTTGGTTCTCAGTTTTTTGACTAATACAGGTTAGACATTTGCCTTAAATCCATTGATATATTTTATATTTACAGGCTTTCTATGAGCAAAGGCAAGATGTTCCAAAGAAGCGTTCAGTTTATAGTAATTCAGGAGAATGGATGGTCAATGTACATGAAGTCTTACTCAAGTGAAGGCACAAAAATCTTGCAACAATTTAATTTTAAAATCATGAAGTGTACAAACAGAAGTGTAAACACCTGATAAAACTTTTTAGAGTTTTACTGTTATGAACATATTTTGTAAGTTATTTCAATTTAACCCATCTCTATAAATGTAATACAGTACACACCGAATTTTACTGTTTACAAAAGTTTTCACAACGGACCCCTATAATCCTTCTGAACTAGACGTGTAACACTTTGGAAAAAATGCCAGTACAGTATCACAGTCATGACTATAGGTACACAGTAAAGAGAAATAGGTGCCATTCATAGGGTGTAGGCACAGAGATAACTTCATGCTTTCTGGCAAAACACAGTAATATGGGGAAGAACTCGTTTCAGCACTGTTGGTATTTATTGAATGACTGAGTGTTAAATCAAGTTTATGAATATTATTCAATGTAAAAAATGAAACAAAAAATGTATGGGAACATACATCTTAGTGAAAATGAAACATACAAACCAGGAGATAACTGTATTTCTTTTATATGTGTGTGTGTATAAAGATATGTAAACAAAACTACAATAAAGCTCTTCTTCATTAAGACAGCAACAAGACAAAATGTTTACAACTTAACTTAAAAAAAATACCAAATTCATTTACATGTAGTATACTAAATTTGCCATTGAAATCAAGTTCTTAGGATCTATTTTCTTCACACAAGGGAATCTTACCAAGACACCCTTTTGAAAGAAAAGAGAAGTCCCAGCACACAACAAAGCTGAAGGATCTTGCAAATACAAATTCCACCTGAACTGAGACTAAAATCACAGCCTCAGTGTAAATTGTGCTTCAGAAATTATAAAATGCAATCTAATGCTGTTTGATACATATTCTTGGGGTAAGTGAGAGGGAAATCTGTATCTACGTGCACAACACTAAATACACCAAAATGAAATGCTACATTAGTAAACTATGCCAAGGATTAAAAAAATTATCTTTCATTCCAGGCTATTAACAATTTTTAGTAGGTCTGCTTCTCTCTACCAGAAGGAAAACACTCTGGAAATGCATCCATCACTCATCTCAATGGTTACCTCTATTAGTAACAATTATTTGCAAATATCAAATATATGCAGTTATTATAAAAGGTAAAAACCCAGTGCAACAAAAGAAATTACATTTACTTTTGTTATATCTATATTTTTACGTTCTCTTATTTTACAATTAAGAACCAGAGTTGATATTTTTTCTAAATTACAGAAACATATCTACCAATCCATTTTTAATGGCAAAAAGTGGCATTAACAGATACATATAGCCAACATTATTTCAGCTGCCATGTTTCACTTTCCTATTTAATCCTTTGACTCCCCTTCTCTAAGTCAGTTATTTCTTTTTCTGTCCCTTGCAGGTATAGGAACCTGAGAATACATCCCACTTAATTCTCAACACACTAGAGCATTTACTATCATAACTTGTTCTCTCCCAGAGGAGTGTCAGTTACACAAAAAGTCTGACTGAAAAACTGCCATTTAACACATACAGAACCATATTTTCACTTAGGACTATACTACATTTTATTTGATTTTTGTAAGTTTTGCTCTGTAACATCTATAAATGAACTTCCATGAATAAAAAACACATGCAATTCTGGAAAAGAAATCTGAGGTTAAATGTAAGAAATGGAAGCTGGGCAGACAGGCACAACAAGCTTCAATTTCAGTGTAGATGTAGTGGAAGTTCTTTCAAAAAGGGAAAAGACCACTAGAGAGTCACTGTTAGGTAGGGTTGTTTTTTTTCAATTATCAAACCTAACGAATCATGGGTGGCTTTAATTCCCAATCCGCAAGATGGTACATTATACAATGCAAACATTTCTATGTATTTTAAAGCACTACATTGAAAAAAAATCATTGTTTAGCATGCTACTCTAGCTGTCTAGACGTCTGATGCATACCAGTCTTCAGATTCATGAAATAAAAGAGCGCGTTAGTTTGTGAACAACCAGAAAAGAATCAATTCTAGTGTCATACATTTGTTTGCTAGTCTTCAGAACAAGACTTTACGACCAGAAGGGGGCTGGGCTGAAAAATCAGGGTGGTGGGCAACAAATGATAATAAATTTTACTTAAGGTTAAGACTGGGATTTAGCTAGAAGGCAGAAGATACTGACAGGTCACATTTCATAAAATAAAGACCAAAATCTGGTTATATTTCCTGAATTTGACTAAAACTCACCAGGAAAAAAAAAAAGAAACAACCAAAAACAAAACCAACACAAAACAAAACAACAAAACCCACAAATACCAATACCCACAAAAATCACCACTGTACCTTGTATTGCAAGGACAATAACTGTATGGACATTGAAATAATCCACACACAATCTATGAAGGGCTAGAAGCTGCAATCTTTACAGAAGTATATTTTAAAATACAAAATTAGTATTTTTAAATACAACTAGGAAATAAAACTGAAAAATTCATATTACCTTTTAAGATTACAAAGAGAACAGTCTGACTTACTGCCTTTTTAAGAAGTAGTTCAATCACATTTCATAAAAACTGGGAACACTATTATCAGTCAAAATAAAAGAAATGGCATGCAGAATGTAGAAGATATTTGCACAAATACCTGCTCCCTCCTAAGACCAGTTAATTACCTGTTGTTACTTACCTATGTTCATGTCAGGGGCTGCAAGAAGAAAGCGATTCAGTACATACTGCAGGATCATTTAAATACAGACACGAATGGTATAAACAATCTCCAACCCAGAGTGGTTACTTTTAGTAAGTCAGTAATTTCAGGAACGTGAAGGAAATGCTCACCTTTAACGGTGGCGATACTCTCGCTCTCTGTCTCGCTCTCTGTCACGATCTCTGTCGCGATCGCGATGTCTCTCTCTCTCACGGCTTCTTTCCCGGTAATAGTCATCGTGACGATCTCTACTACGTGATTTGTGGCGCCTACTTTTTTCTCGTGACCTACTGTGGTCCCTCTCTCTGGATCGCTCACGTCTTCTAAAAGAAATTACTTCATTAATTTTTTCTTCAAAATACTTGTCATCCCCATGCCAGTTTTGTACCCTGCTTATGAGTATGAATTTAACCAAAAACAGATGTGAGGGGTTGATCTGTTCAACGTGATGCGGGTGTATTTTTGTATATAACATTAAAGATACTGGTACAAACAGTGGTGGCTAAGAACTCAGTTCAAGGTAGTAAGGGGAACATTCTAATGTAGCAAGGAAAAGTCAAAGCACATACTCAGAATGACTGAAATCAGCTTGGGGAAATCCACATCTCAAACAATCACTACAACACGGCTGCTTATCTGCATACAGAAAATAGGGGCCAAAACCACTAAATAAAACTAAGAGTTAAGCTGAAGCTAGTCAGATCAATTTGAAAAGAGGGTTAATTAAAAGGCACCTTTCCTAGGTCCAGGAAAGCCTTATTTGGTTCCTTCACACATCTCCTGCACAACTCAGAAAAACACTAACGTCTTACATGCCCTAGTTCCTTCTCTCTAAAGCACTCCGGCACTACGCCTTCTCTTTGTTAACTAAGAGCAAATGGAAGAGGAAAGTTTTACCTGGATCCAGAACCATAAGACTTGGACTCAATTCCATGAAGGCAGTCCTGAAGAGAGCTAATAAGTACTTTGCAACGATCGTCTGCAGATACTTTGGACTGTTTGATTAAGGAAATTGCAGTTACCAAGGTCTCTATAGCACTTCCATAGTCCCCTGAAAATGATGGAAGATCAGGATCAGATGCAAATTAAAACACAGATTTTTATCTGTAGCAGTATTACCATTTAGAGTATCTTCTCTTAAACAGCTATCTAGATACTGTAGCACCAAATATTAAAATACTGTTCAGATCAGTACTCAGAAGTTTTCTTACAAACTAATTGAAGCACAGTACAAAATCAGTCGTAAGTTGTACCTAAATTCAGCGCCCTATCTAGAACATGTGGCTTCAGGCCTTTCAGATTCCTAATTAAAAAAACAAACCCTATGAATTCTTTTCAGTTGGGTAGAATAGCAAACACATTAATTGAGTTTTACTAACCAGCACTGGCATCTGATACAGCTCTTGAAATGGCGCTGCTTGAGATCGCCCTATTTCTATTCATGATTTCTTCAAATTCTGCTTCACTTAGAGGTGTTCTCGCAGCATCCATTTCTCTGCAAGCAATAAAACTAGTATTTAAAAGGTTAAGGAGAACTTCAGAAGCTATCATTGCAATTTCAACAATCCAAGTTTGCAACTTTAAGCAGTGACAAACAGAAAAGAAAGCAGGATCTGGGTTTGGTTTTGGTTTTTGTTAAGGACCATCGTTACAGTATAGAATCCTGAAAGCTTAAAAAAAAACCCCAAAAACCAAAAAAGCCCCAATAAACCAACCAAACAAAAAACCCCAAAAAACCAAATAAGACGTTGCTGTATAAACAGACTTTTTTTTTTTCATCCCATTTATTTCAAACATTCAGCAGCACTTAATATTGTGCTTGACAAATATTAACAATTTTCGTAAAATCCTTGAAGGTACATAAATACATATTCCCAACTGAATGGATGTGGAAATACATGTACATAGGCAATGCAGCTTTGAGCAAAATTAGAGAAAATTTTCATAACAGTACTGGAATCAGAACTATATGATCCTGTTTCCCAGATCTTAACTAAGACCAGAATGCTGTAACTTTTGAAAAACAAATAAAGTTATCTTTAAAACACTCAATTTTTGGAATACGTCAGCATTTTACAGCAAATTTTTTTTTTTTTTTTAAATTTCTGGTCAAGTTCAACATACTCCAATTTTATCTCCCTACTAGTCACAGTAAGGAGAAAGCAATAATGCAGAATCCTCATACTAATTACACTTCAATTATCAGCTACCTATACAGGGTTTGCAAAGTAACAGAAGTAAACCTAAATTTTCCCAAAAGTTTTGCAGTGTCCTATTAGCCAGTCTCTGTGTCACATAGAAAATTTGGAGAAATGTGTTAAGAGATAAATACCGAGACTGTCAAACTGGCCCACTGCTTGATATTTCTAGAACAGTGTTAGTTCTTCTGGTAGAAAGAAAATGCAGAATAATAAGCAATGCTATCCTCTTAATTGCAAGAAGTGGAACAAGATCCTATAGCCAGTTTAGCATAAGAGGAAATGTCTAAAAATTCATACCTCCCTGAGTTTTGAGTATTATTTTTCGTGTGCCTCCCATAGAATGGAATATGTAATTTTTCTCTTATGGACATGTTATTTCCAGTGAAACGCCTATGATATATAATTAATGACAATTTAAATAGTTATGGATGATAGCTTCAACATTATTAATGAAAATACTGGACAGTAAGTTATACCGTCCTATTCCCACTCCTTCCCTCCCCAGACATTCTATAAACTGCAGACAACCTTTATTTTGTCCATCAAAAAACACCCAACACCTTATAGTCTTATATTTCAGGCAATTAAGCCAAATGCTTGAATTTCTATCGTTTTTTTTTTTTTTTTTTTGTATGAACATCACATGTACAAATGCTTGGGAGGGGGTTAAACTTTGTGGTGAAAAAAGAATCAAATTGCAGTATCTTTGCAGGAAACATTTTAAGCCAGAAAAATGTGTCTCATGCTAGTAGTAAAATTACTACTGAAAAATTCAAATCTAACTATGTAAAATTGTCTCTCTTACGATTTATGCCAAAATTTTTGACAAATACAAATATGGTGAAAATCAAGAAACAGCAGGAAGACAGAGAGATGCTTGAAATCACAGATGAAAAAGATGTTTCAAACAAGATGTGAAAAACTTGACAAGTCAAGTCAGGGACTTAAGAACTCTGTTGCAGATAGGATTAACCACAGGAAAAGCCACTGCTACAAACACAGCAAGATTGCACCAAATGAGCAGAAACATCTTGATAAGAAAGGAAGGTAAAAGTCTTGCAGTAAATTCACACCTGGGTTTTAAGACAAACACTAAATTTTAATTAAATCCTGAAGAAAAAAGGGACAAGCAACGCTGTTGAAAGATGAAAATGGTATGAGCTTGGTATCACCTCAACATATGCACATATATGAGAAAAGAAAACTCCAGAGCATTCTTAAAAGGCAGCCTGCAAAGCACGATGATACAGGTAAAAGTCAGAATTTCAAGTTAAGACAGAAGCACAACCCGAAGCTGCTGCATAAGAAGTGATATATAAGTTTACATGTAGAACATATGGAATGATGACACTGCCAAATACAGTGAAGACAAACAGTTCAGAGCTGAAAAGGGAAGTGAGATTACTGATGTTGCATTTCAGGATTTTCCTCCTGCTGCAAACATGTTTCTCAGATTTATTCCCTTGGAGAAGTTAAAAGGGGCAAACTACAAGATCGGTGGGATCCCTTCTGGCTCTACTTCTAATTGTTCCTAACATTTGCATTAAAAGGGAAAAACCAAACGCTTCCAACGAGAGGAGTAAAATCCGCTACCCAAACACATTAGATGAAAAGAACTCACCTTCCGGGCGGCCCATAGTCACCTCTGTCATATGGTGGAGGTCGGCCATACGGATCTGTCGGAGGCGGGCCACGGCTGTCTGAAGTGGGGATGCCACTATTGGCAGGTGGGGGGAAGAAAGCTGGATTCACGTGCGGTGCCGGCGGTGGAGCACCCGGCGGAGGCCCGGGGAGATGTGGAGGAGGAGCAAGAGTCAGGGGCGGCCCAAGAGGGCCGGGCGGACGAGGGGGAAATGGACCCGGTGGTGGAGGCGGACCCTGCTGAGGCGGTGGTGGACCTGGGGGGGGCCCATAGCCTGGAACTGGCGGTGGAGGGCCGGGAGGAAGCGGCCCGAGTGGAGGCTGACCAAAAGGCTGTCCTGGAAACAGAACTGGAGGTGGTGGACGATCACCACGATTAGGAGGTCCAGCTAATGGAGGTGGGAGGACCTGACCGGGAGGTGGAGGGCCTGGCGGGCCTGGCGGGCCAGGAGGACCTAAGGGTGGACGTGGGGGAGTTTGTCCAGCTAAAATAAAAAAAAATAAAACAAACAAACAAATAAAATTGAGTGAATAAAGTAAAATGATATAAAATTCTTTAAAATTCTTCCATTTTTTAATTCTTAAAAACAATGACCAAAACAAAAAAGAAACCAACCCTCCCTCCCTAAACACTGTGCAAGATGTACAAGACATGCAAGGTCCTGCTTTGGGTCCAGTAGCTTAGAAAAGTTTTTACTTATTTGTATCTATTGATACTAGATATCTAGAGATGTCTAAAAAGAACATTATCTTGAATACTGACAACTCCCCTCCTCAAATCACCTAATCACCTGCTGTTGTTTCCAACACCCAGAAGAAAAATACAAAAGCTAGAAAACATTGCATCTTACTGCAGCTAGTCTTTCATATGGGGCTTAAGATAAAAAATATATTAAAAATATGGGAGAAACTATATTGGAGAAAGTAATGTAAATGCAGTATCCAAACCTTTTAGATTCTCATTGCTATTTTTTCAATTTGACTATGTCCCTTGCATTGCTGGTAAACAATCTATTACTGAATGACATTTACTAAAAAATATGTCAGCTGAAAAAAGAACTTCACTGCAGTGCAAATCTAATTGTTTAACATATTTCTTCTGTATCAGATACCTAACTAAAAATGAAGATCTACCAAATTTCTGGTGTTTCAAGTGCCTACTAACTGACTTGTCAGTGGGCATGAATCAAAGCTGAATTTCTGATCACGTGAAAACTTGTACTACAATAAGGAAATTAGTTACTTTACACTCTGCAACACAGGCATTTTCAGCATATACAGTAAATCAGAAAATCTCAACTATACTACACTAAAGCCAAATCTATTTGCTAACACGATCTATTTAAATTTTTTTTCATACTTAAATATATATTGACATAGTATAAAGAATGTATCTAAAAAAGCTCTTGTCTTGCTACCAGATTTATTAGGTACAACTTCCTGTTGATTATCATCAAAGGAACAATCAAATCCTACAAACTAGCTGCGAACACTGATTACGGCTCATTACTGAATTGCCTTGATCTTTATAATTTCCCAAATAAGTATGCCACACTGAAACACAAGTAAGACTGGAACTTCATATATGCATAATTTTACCTGGGAAAGGTGGTGGTGGCCCTCCTGGCCCTGCTGGTCCAGGGAATCTGTCTCCGCCTGGAATGGCACCTGGAAAACGGCCCCGACCTCTATTACTGGGTGGAAATGCTGCTCGTGAGCTTCCTCCTGGGGGACCGGCTTTACCTTCCCCAGACATCTGGCCAGACTGCGTGGCTGCAATGGAAAAGCAAAAGTGTCATTACACAGATAAAAACAGGTTAAAGTATTTCAACACTGGATCTGAAGTTTTATGCAGTGCTAAAGCGTGACCTTATGAGCACCAACTTGCTCCCGTACCCAAACCCAATGCGCTTGGGGAGGAAAACATTCTTTGCTAAAATGCCTCACACTAAAGCAAGAGGATCTGGAGAGACTGCCAGTCCTTCCTTCAATGAAGCCCAAGGCCACACTGGGAAACACAAGACATGGTGCTAAAGTACAACATGGAACCTCTCTTCCTCATTCTATCATAAATACAGACCATCCACACATTAGAATTTAGTTCAGTTTGTCTACAAATGTTAAATTTTGAAATACCCTTGTGCTTTTTTTTTTTTAAATTACATCCACAAGAAATTGAGAAAGCGTCTCCAGCTTTTAAGACAACAGCTGCACGAAGCTGCAACCTTCTTACACAATGCAGCAGCTCTTCAGTGTATGAAGCGATTTCTTTAAACAAAGATACAACTTCATTCACCTGGACTCTTAAGTATTTTATGGCTATTTTAAACTGTGTAGAAATTATATGACGCTGTGCTAAAAACCTGCCATTCTACTTTTTCTGCTTTCCAAAGACAGCACTTAAGAAAAGCTTACTTTTCCTCGACTGCATTTCAAATTGACTCAGAAACTGTTTATTACATGGAGTTACAACAGGATTCTGCCCATGCAATTCTCTTTTAGGCAACAAATCCATCAACTTTTTGGAGGATGCTTCCGATCCCACACCCACAAGGGCAAACCTGAAAGGAAACAGAAAAAGTTACACCACAATTCATTCATTTTCTGACATCATGACGCCTCAGGAAAAAGATTACACAGAGTAAGCAAAAGAATAGTTGACAACCAGACACAGAAAATGTCTCACAGGTCTTAGTCCAGTTTTCAGAACAGGTAAAATAACTTATCCTAGGACATAAAAGAAGGAAACAAAAGCGCAAATACAAGATGCATCAAAAGTTATCACAACAAAGGCAGCTTTTTGGTGGAGTATCAACAGACTACATAATGAATTCATATGACCAAGTTGTTAAGAATACACTGTGTGCTTGTTGCTGCCAAAGAGACAGAAAGGCACATTCATAAAGTGATATTTATTTTGTCAGTAAAAAATGGGCTCAAGCACTTACTTTAAACAGCTGATGGAAAATAAAGATGTAAAGAAAGATTTAATAATGAAGGTTGGGGGAACAGCATTTACACTAAAGAAGAACAAGCATCACCACCACACCAACTAAAAATCTAGGAACAATCTTAAACGAAGATGACCAACAAGCTTTAACTCACAAAATAATGAGATACGCACTAGCATCACAAAAATTTATACCTGAAATTTAAGTCATTAGTAGGAAATTATATGCCAAATCATTTCTGGATCAATAAGCTAAGATGAGCAGTTCAAAGACTGACAATTATGAAAATTGAGAACTCCTTCCCCTCCCAAACTTCAGTCCACATACAGAAAAAAAAAACCACAAGTTCTTACCCTTTAGATTGGCCATTAGCACGATTTTCAAAAAATTTTATCTCCAAAATGTCATTTACCCCCAGTGAATGAACTGCTTCAGTTAAGTCTTCATCTGTCGTCCACTGAAAAATATTGTTAATATTCAACTAAGAGCACTTATCTAAAACACCAGGAGAAGGACAACTAAATTTTCCATGGATTTTTGAGTGTGTGTGTGTGAAATTGATCCAGAGGAATTTAATTCAGGCTGTCAATATATTCTGACTTTTGAAGTAATCATTTTTATTTTACAATTCAACTATTAGTTCAGCTAATTCTTGCACATTTTACTGATTTCATTCATCTACTTCAAAATGGGACAACTTAAGTCAGTCAGGTTCCTTTACTTACCTATTAGCTCCTGAAACACTGTGATAACTAATGAGAAAAACACCTACAGTAAGAAATTATCAGAAATGAAAAAACAACCCATATCTTTATTTATATTTTAAAATAGAATTTTGCATATGTGGGTCTGAAGAACTTGATTTAGTGTAAACAGATTAAAAGCTCCATTTAAGTCAGCTACTGACCAGCTCTTGCACTGTTTGCTTAACTGCAATTGATTTAAAAATGCTTTAATTCTAATAAAGGTAATTGTTCTAAGGGCAGCTGCAGTTCAGTGAGTTATAAACCTGTTCTTCTTGGACAGAGAAATAAGCCTCAAGACAAATACCTGAAAACAGTTATGCTGAAAGAGTCACCTTTGATGGAAAAGGCCCTGGAAAAATGTTAAAAGTAATTTCAAGAAAATCCCAGAGAACCTTTCACCTCCTTTTAAACTAAAATCTTCAGCAAGAGTTTACTAAAAACTGAGTTTGTTCAGTAACCTTGAAGTATTTACAGGCATGAAGTATTTACTAGTTTAAACTTGTTCTCCTCTTTCATTTGGTTCTCTGAAAACCTTAAGAACATAGTAGCACAAATATCCTTTCACAACACTTAAAACGTGACAGAAACTCTGAAGTTGATATTTACTGAAGACTTGCTTGATTTTTAAGATGTCACAACATCTCCAGACAAGCTCTCTGAATTTCAGATAAAAAACGACCTCACAACCACAAAAAAAATTTAATCAAACCAACAACAAAGACAACTAGTTTCTGATCCTCATAATATTTCACATAAAACATTTTAAAGCAAAAAACTTTTACAAATCGTTAGTGTCTATAATTAAAATTCCTGTCTACGACTAACAGCAGTAAGATACTTACCCAAGTGAGATTTCCAATGTACAAGGCAATTCTCTTTCCAGTATACGTATAGACAACATTTGGTGCAGCTCCTTTACCTACATCATCCCCAACAGATGGTGGAAGAGAATCCATGTAATCACGATCCTCTGGAGCATCTCCATTATTTGCAGATGGAGAAATTACATCATCATATAAATCAATCTGATCATGCCCACCATATTCAGCCTCCTAAAATAAAATAAAAAAAAGACATCTTGATTATAATTAATATTACCCTTAAAACTTACTTAAGCAAAAGTTGTGATAATTGCCATGTTCCACAGACACAGTAAGTCTGATCAACCACCTACACAACGTCCCTGCTGAAAAGCTAGGTGCCAGTTTCATCCACATCAAAACATACAACATTCTAATGACCCCTATTATATTCTAAACTTAGGCAGAAAAAAAACTTCTGGCCACTGTTTTCCATTCCAATACTTTTGCCCCTGTAATATAAGCAGAAATCAAAAAATCCACAAACCCTACTCCTAGAATTGTATACATCTGAGTGCAGAAGTGTCATGGTTGAATACCAGATTGCAGCTAAGTACCACACAGTTGCTCACTCACTTCTCCCTCCCCAACCACTCCATGGGATGGGTTAGAAAAAAAAAATCAGAAAAAGGTAAAACCTGTGAGACAAGAACAGTTTAAAAACTGAAATGAAATAAACTGCCAGTCCCTGAGCAATGACCAGCCCCTTCCACCCAACTCCCATGAATTTATGTGTTGGGAATGATACTCTTCCATCTGATGTTTTCCTACAATACAGCAGGACCCATTAATAAACTAGGTATATTGCATCTCATTTTCTGGTAGCTTATTATACAACAGGGCACCTTCAACACGTGTTATCTCCTCCTCTGATGACAATCTGAAATCTTTGTCTTCTAAACAGTCCACAATCGTTTCCAAGATTCTTGGGCAACTGTGATTTCCTATCTGAGCTCATTATCTGGTCACTGCAACCCACTTATTTCATGTAGCACCAGCTGCACGATGTGTAGAGAAGACCCTCCCTTTGACCATCCAGCCCAGCACTGGCAGTTACTGGGGAGCTGTGCTTCAGCACCAATCCCTTCCAAAGCAGCTCAAGTCCCTTGATCAGACTCCAGTATCTCTGGCAGCTGGAGTACAGGAGGCCTCAGATCTGCATCTGAGATCTGCATCCCCAGTTCCAAAAGAGAGGACAGGAGATGGACTGGAGTCTCCCTTGGTGCTTTCTGCCAGACACTGCAGGTAGGGCCATTTGCCCTGGCTGCAGTATAGAGCACATTTTTACATCTTGTCCTGCCCAGACTGGCCTGGGGGCTGTTGCATGAATTATGTCCCATTTAATTTGTTCAAAAGCTTGTTGTTGCTCAGGGCTTCATTTGAAACCATTCTTCTTCCAGGTCATTTGATAGAGAGGGCTTACAATTAGACTACAATCTGAAATATGTGCATTCCCCAAAAACCTACAACACCTAAGAAAGCCTGTGTTTGTTTCTTACTAGTTGGTGGAGACATCACTGCTGTTTTCTTGATCACACCCATAGGCATCTGAGAACATCCATCCTGCCATTTTACTCCTGAACACTGAATCTCCCATGCAAGTCCCTTGACCTTACTATGTTTTATGGTAAAATCAGCTTTTGGAATAATCTGGACTATTTTCTTCCCTTTCTCAAAAACTTCTGCTGCTGTATGGCCCCATATGATGATATTATCAATGTATTGCAGGTGTTCCAGAGCTTCACCCTGTTCCAATGCAGTCTGGATCAGTCCATAGAATTGGCAGCACTATGTTTCCACCCCTGGGACACTGGATTCCATGTCTACTGGACATTCCTTTAAGTGAAAGCAAATCGTGTCCTGTCAAAGGTATTGAAACACATTAGCAATGTCAGTTGTGGCAAACCACTTGGCACCTTCTGACTGCAGCTCACGTCAGAGTTCCAGCATGTCCAGTAAAGCAGCACTCAGCCACAGTGTGACTTCATTCAGGCCACCACAGTTCACTGTCAGTCTCCACTCTCCATTGTACTCTCACACTGGCCATATGGTCCTGCTTGACTCTCCAGCTGATAAATCAGTTTGTGAACAGGAATCACGGAGCCTCAGTTCGTGCAAAGCTGCTGCCAGTGCAGCGCCGTGGTAGTGACCAGCACCTGTTCTCTGACCTTCAGCAAGCCCAGCAGAAGGGTTCTCTGAGAGGACAGGCAAGGCAGGCAGCTGCTTAACTTCCTCTGCCTCCAGGGCAGTGGTACTGAACACCCACCAGTACCCTTCTGGGTCTTTGAAATACCCTCTCCTAACACAGTCTATGCCAGGGATGCACAAAACCTCCGGGCCAGACACAGGGGGTGCTTCTGCCACACATTCCCAGCCAGGCTCACTTCAGCCTCCAGTTCAGTCAGCTGTTGGGTTCCCTCTCTGTCTCTCTCTCCAGAAACAGGTTCTGCCCCTGCAGAGCTGGATGGCCTTGGGGTACCCTGTGCACTAGAGCCTTCTATTCCTGTGGGCCTGACATGCCAGGCCACACGATCCATACGCTCCTGCAAACCCAGCATACGACAGTGGCATGCTCTGGACAAGTTTCTGCCACAAGGGTCACATGCACTGGAATTCTTCTGGGTCTATGGGTGACTGCACACTGTCTGGGTCATAACAAAGGTAGTGGATACCTCTGTGGTGGCCCTGGGTGATACAGAACAATACCCCTTGAGGGGATGTCTTTCCTTCACACTCCACAGGAGTCACCTCCCAAAGGCTGAGGATTTGTGGCCCTTTGCCAATCACCTTGTCAATGTCACCTTCCTTAGAAAGTGATCCCAGATGCTTGGTTTCCCTACCCTCTAATTCCAGGCTCCTAGCCCTGTTACCCAGCATCCAAGCAGTCAGGTGATCACCTGCTCACCTAGGTGATGGCTGAAATCTTTCTGCATATCCCACAGCTCTCTTGGGGATAGGGATTGAGTGCTTCCCTCTTGTTCTGCCTCTTCCTCCTGTTCTTGTGATGGCCCTGCTTTGTTCTCTTGTGTCCATTTCTTCTGGTGAAAAGGGGTGACTGATACTGGCAGGGGCTGGTGCTCTGGTTCAGCTGCATCACCCATCACAGGAGTCTGATCAC
Organism: Phainopepla nitens; assembly: GCA_013400175.1. NCBI lineage: Eukaryota > Metazoa > Chordata > Aves > Passeriformes > Bombycillidae > Phainopepla > Phainopepla nitens. The sequence continues at coordinate 33,007 of VXBQ01013550.1, forward strand.
CTGCCACCAAGGTTTGAGTAGCCACAGCGCCTGTCACGGGGTTTGAGTAGCTGCAAATAGTTGTCTAATCCTAAACAAGACCTGGCACACAATCATGGCTCCTGACAATAGGCCCATGCTTGTTTCAACATCCCAAGGATATTCAAAATTTTCAAGAGCTACTGTCATTAGCCTGGCAGAGAAGGGAAGGATGCGGGATCATGCCTCCTCCACAGGTTAACTCTCGGATATTAAGGTAAAGATGAAAGGTAAAAGGTATAATCATTAATAGTTTCCAACAGATCACTCACAAATATGATAGCAGAGCTGAGTAAAAGCAAGAGATTACTTTCACAACCAGCAGTTCTGTCATCTCATACACCAGTGCTCACAGGACCATTGGATGCCTTGGGTTAAAAGAAACCTTAAAGATCACCTAGTTCCAACACCCCTGCTGTGGGCAGGAATCTCTTCCACTAGACCAGAAGACCAGATCGCTTATGTTAAAACATAACACAATAACCTTACATCAATTCCCACAGGTGATAAACAGCACAACAGGGAGCACATACTGTAAGTAAGAAGTTAAATGATGGAGCTCTGAGAACAAGCAGAACAACTGAGACTATAAAATCAACATTGTGTCTAACGACTATTAAACTAATATAACAAATGCTTATAACAACTTTGTTTTAGCATGTTCTAGTCAGATTTGTTGTTTTATCAACCTGTCAAGCCCCATGAGGGGTGACAAAGACAGTGGTTTAACTCCAGCTGGTAACTAAGTACCACACAGGCATTTGTTCACTCCACCCCCCAAACCCTATGGAACAGGGGAAGAGGACTGGTGAAAAGGTAAATCCTGTGGGTTGAGACTAGAAGAGTTTAATAACTGAAGTAAAATATAAAAATAATAATGGTGATGATGAAAAAGAAGACTCAGAAAGAGATGAAATAATGCAGAAGCGAGTCAAGCGATGCATCACCACTGATGCTCACCACTTGCTGACCAATGCCCAGTCCACCCGCAAGCAGCAATGGCCCCTCTGAGCCAGCATCCCCCAGTTTACTGCACTCCCTTCTGTTCTGCTCCAGAAACTGCCTCGCCAGGTTTTAGTATCAGAGAGATTTCAGCATCCACTATGAATTTGTATCCAGAAACTCACAGAAGCATCCTAGACAGAACAGTTCATGGTACCATATACGGCAGCCAGAGAGAACAAAGCTGGACTCCACAAAACACAGGCTGCAAAGCTGGCAAGGTTTGCTGTAAACCCAAGATATCCACAACAATGATCAAAAGATCCACTGTCTTGAAAATATAAAATAATTATCAACTATTGCTCATACAGGGAAAGTGTAACAAAACCAAATAATACTAGTTTTAAAAAAACCCCAACAAATAGGTAAATTGAATTTTGGCATTGTCAATCGAGTACATTTAATCCTCACTAAACTGCAATGTCCCAATAAACTTCAACAGAAAAATCTCTCTCTAAAGGTAAGATTATCATGATTAAATGAAAGGTTTCATATTTCATCTTGTCTATCCAGTTTTCAGTTTGATTCCTCCTATCACCGTAGCTAATGAAATCAGCTTCGCAGAACTGCCTGAGACAGGTCTAAACATGACATTTTACAGTAGATTAAGGTTGATGTCACAAGGCAATTAAGGAAGACCTCTGCTAAATGTGCAGTAACTCTACTCATCTGTGTATATGAACGATGACTTCAGGGAAGTAGAATTTAGTCTTGGTAGACAGATGCAAAAACACAGTCACCAAACTCACAGCAGATGTATGTACACTAACCTATCTCTCTTGAGGCCAGCATTGCCAAAACACCAGAGTGGGCGGCTCTGCTGCACTCCCCTAGAGACAAGAAACTCCTCTGAAACAGACCGTTTGGATCACACAGGCTTTCAGGTCCCCATTAGTGGAGGAAGAGAATTATTAAGGCAGCAGAGTCTGCATGGAATTGAGAGGGGAGCAGGGCAGGCCCAACAGCATCAGTGTCTTAATTTAAATAAATTAAGACACAAGAGAAAACCTGATGTTGTTAACTAGAATTTCTTCTCACATTGTGCTGGTTTTGCATCCAGCATGGAATTCATTCAGTTCCCAACCTGTCAGCAAGGTGTCTGCTTAGATGATTAAGAATGATCTGAACCAGCAACTCCAAGTGCAGACAGAAGAGAGGTGTCCTGGTGGATGTTGCGTAAGATCCAACAATCCTTTCTCCTTCATACTGTTCTGTAGAAACTTACCTAAACACGCTCTTCTTTTCCAGACGCAGAAGAGGGGAAAAAAGTACAAGAACTGTTACTTCTCTAGTCTCAGCTATTTAAACAAATGCTCTGCCTGTATCAGGAACCAGTTTTGACCTCTTCTAACTTCCTTAGTTACAAGAAGGACATCAAGCATGAAAAGAAATCACTTCTTCTCAATTACTGAACTCACAATATTGCAGATAAGAAACAAAGTGAGCACTGCTGTTCTGGCCCCCTCTAAAACCAAATCAGACAGCAATGTATTTCCAAAGTCTATGTTTTAACTAGACCACAGTCTGAAATACTTTTATCATAAAAATCAGGACTGAAATTCCACATTCTGTGCTAATAGGAGGAATTGGGTGAAATATTCCCATATGAAAGCCATGAGCACATGGAACTTCATGTCCACAAGGGACAAGATTAACATGTTGATTTCTTTTTTGGAACTTAGCAGTCATAACTCCTCTGAGCTGCAGAGAACCACTTACTTCCTTTACAACTGCGGTTTTGGAAATGGCTTTTGTTGTTAGGCAAAATTTCTTCAAGCTGTCCATATGTCTATTAGACTTGCTTTTTCTGCAGAACTTTGTCCAATTTAAGAGTCAAACACTAACTTACAACTACAAAAACAAATTTAAAAAAATCAGTGAGGTAAATAAACTTTCATGAAAAATATTTACTGTTGCTTCTGGGGGAAAAAAAAAAAGAAGAAAAACTAAACAATCCAGCTTCTCCCTTACTGTTTTTTTCACTCAAGTTACCATATTTGTGGTCAAAAACAATAAACACATGTTGGTATCCTCACTTAAAAAAAATAATTTTGTAGGTCCTGAAGAATAACGAGCTAAAAACATAAAAATCTTTCTGGTCTTGATTAACTGTCTGAACATACAAACTGGAACATTAACAACAAAAGGTGGCTTTTGATACTTCTGAGACAGCAAACTGCCTATGGCAGAAGTGGGTAAGTTTGTTAGACCATAGGATTCACGTTTACAGGCCCAAATGCTCTTGGCCTTACAACCCACATAGCACTAAAATTTAACCTGATCCTTTGTAACTAAAAATTACAGAGTAATTACAGAGTTACAAAGAATAACTAAAAATTCACAAGTAGTCAAAAATACCAACTGAACATACCTAGTATCACTGTTCACATTAAAACAAAGGGAAGAGGTGCCAGCTAAGAAGATCTGAAGTTTTTCTGGGGTTTGATATTTACCAATACAAAGAAGTTATGTCTTCCCAGGGCCCCTTTCAGCAGAACTGACAAAATGCATAAGCTGTCACGTATTGTGGACATATTTTATAAAACATGTAGGTCTGCCAGCTTATGTTTTTTTCTGACCAGGGCAGTCCTACTGAGTAGAAATTTATTATACCACAATGTGTCCATCCCCTCCCATGATGAGACACCTGTCTTTCCAATATAAAGGCTGTTTTTAACATCTGGCTTTAACTGGCCACTAAATGATAGCTTTTATTATTTATCACACACACAAAAAAATTTCCTTTGTGTTACAGATCTGAAGTCAAGACAGTAACCAACACATTCCTAAGATACTGTAGTTTTCAGATAATTAGCCTCTTAACTGCTCTGCTTATTCCATCTGAATCAGTTAATTATCCAGTTACAAAATACAAAGTGAAAAGTCTTTCATCCCTAATTTGTTAGCATTTAAATATCAAAATAAAACACTACAAGCATGTTTAGACAAATCTACAATGCAACTATCCAAGTTTACTCATTGGGAGTATAAACAAAGCAAGCACCTTTTGCACAGCATTAAGATATGGTATAATTAAATTCTTTTGCATCCTCTTTCTGTTCAGAAAGTTTTTTGTATGTATACATGTGTATAATAAAAGTTTTTAATGTTTAACTACATGCATGAGCACATGTGAAAAAAAAACCCCAAGCTTGAAAAATGCAAAGCTGATCACAGCATCAGGGAACTCGAAAACACATGGGCAAATCTTCATGACCATAAAAAAAGCAACCCAGTTCACTGGTCAAACTGCCAGGCAGCCTCAAGTCAGACGCAAAATGGCCTCCTCTATAAGTTCCTTATTATCTCACACAGCGATATGCCAGGGGTTTGTGTATAAAACCACACCCCAATATTTGCTAAAGCACCCCAACCTAACTGAGGGTCTTCTGCCCTTGAGAGAATGCCATCCTCAGCTATTTGTACGTAGGTAACAGTCCTAACAAGCATCACAGAACTCCCTCTCTCGAAGAGCAAGATGTGCAACATGTAGGGAGATGCTCAAGGTAAAATATTCCATGCAATACCTATTTCTAACAAGGCACAAGCAATGTATGCAGAAAGTACTACATTTATAAGGCTATCATCTCAAAATGAGACTTAAAATAAATAGAAAAGCCTGCTGGATGGGGAAGTCAGAAGAAGAAAATGAAAAATTACTCAACCAAGTTCTCCAAGAAAAAGAGAAAAAAAGAAACCACAATTTAAACAAAAATGTAATTGGTCAGAGCCAAACTGACTAAAGTTGTTAGCCCAAGTACAAAAAATATTATGATGAACAATAAGTTAAAAAAAGAGTAAGAGGCAACACTGACAGACGATGAGCTTCAGCTGGAATAGGGAAGATGCATTTTCACTCAAAAGATCCGATTTCAAGTTAGCCAGCTCATTGCAACCAATACTAAATACAACCCAAGACAATTTAGGGCTGTCATCCATCTTAGCCAGCTTGTAAACCCATGGCTCTGTGGTCTTTATTTCCCCTTTATAACCTGTGGTTCATTTAGCACTAATCAAGCAGAATACCCCTACCCTCCTCCTACCTGGAAAAAAGGGATTTAAAAAATCCCAGAACAGCCTCAAGGATGAGTACCTTGATGTTTAGAACAAGACAAAACAACCGAGGGAAGTTTATCCAGTCACAAGTCCCACATGAAGGGTTAACTCCAGATGCAAACAGAAGTTTAGTCCCAGCTTGACTATAACTACAGTTATGCACAGCACCCAAAAGAACAGCAAGCTCCACAGTACATTTTCCCTGTTACTGCCAAAACCAGTGCAAAGGGTTTCCAATTTAAAAAATATTAGTAAGTCACATTAATGTAGAGCAACAAAATCAAAACACAAGTTCATTTAACAGATAAGGACAATTTATTTTACAAATATGGTGTTCTGTAAAATGCCCTCTACATAAACAAATCAATAATGCAAATCACTTTCTCCCTAAAGCATTTTCTTTAATTGCCATCTTCACACATCCACAGAACTACGCTCCATCTTATCCATTTAAGCTGTCAGCTTCAAATCAGGAACAGCACTTCATGAATAAAAGTTTCTGGGCAACTTTTCTCAGTGATGTCAGAATTAAGAGGTAGTAACTAATACAACTCGCCTTCTTTCATATATGACAGAAGGAAATGGGACAGTGCCGAGGTGTTAATCTCTCACAGTAAAACTTTTATATTGTCTCAAGACTTGCTCAGTTCAACAATATTACTTTAAATAGAAAGTCACAGAAATTAAATTTGGAAAAGAACAAACAGCAATTTTTTGGGGTGTGTGACACAGACAAAAATGCAGAAGAAAATCCCCTAAAACAAACAAGCCCCCCAAATTCAAGCTGATGGGAAAAGGGCACTAGCTTCTTTGCACCTTCCTGCCCTATATTTAGAAAGATTTATGAACTGAAGGAACAGACTGCAGAAACGCAAACCCAACAGGGAAGCAACAGGGGTGAATACAGTGAAAAAAGCAAAAGAGTTGCCTGCCTGCTGGATTAAGTTAGACTGAATTATCACAAGACTCTCGTCATTCATACCACCATGGCTATAGAGAATATCAACAGTAATGACGACCTGAGTAGACAAGGACTGTGGGAGTGAAACAGATCATCCCCATCACATTTGTTCTGGCACTATCTCTTTACACTATGCTTAACAGCACGTAACTATTCTACTCTCAGGGCTTCTGCACACACGAATTTACACAAACAGTACCAGATTCAAGAAAGAGTTCTTCCCCCTGAAAAGTTTGATTTGTTATCAGTTTTATCTAGAATTGATGAAACCAAGTTCAAAATATCATAGAATCTCACAAAATGTACTCGTCTGCTGAATGATGTCTGTCCTAGGGTTCAATCCTATTTAAATTCATATAGTGGGTCTTCAACTGTAATGGAGAAACCTTAACATGCAGACGAACTAAGAGCAAAGCAGTGCTCTTCATCATCTCCTTTTAGTATGGCATTCTTTCATAGCACACTTTTACAAGATTATTAACGCTTAGAATTAATGTATTAACCGATATCTGAAGAAACAGTCCTCCGAGAAAGCTACAAGTTGCGGAAAAAGTTACAAATTACCTGTGAATTCCAAAGCCATTACCTATTTCCCAGCAGGGCAAGCTGGCATACAGCTGGGCCCCGTCAGTGCGTGAAAGTGCAGTTGTTCCCGGTTATTTATCTCTAGGGCAGGAACAAAGCAATCTGGGGCAACTCAACCTAGAGAAGTGCAGGACTCGCTAACAGGACAGATGGCACGCAAAACTGACACAAACATCGCGTTTCGGTATGAAAGTTGGCACACGGCTATTTGGGAAAGATGAGGGGCAAGAAAAAACAAAATCAGAAAAGTGGACTACTCATAATCCAGAGAAGTTGTCTATTTCATCCACATTTCCTCAAGAAAATATCAACTCATCCTCTAAAAAAGTCCTGCGCCACTTCTTAAAATGGAAGACAATAACGAATAAGAAAAACAAAAAAAAAAAAGAAAAGACAAAAAGCTAGATACTTTCTCCAGTATACTGCGGAATAAAGCCGCACTAATTCCGCCTCCCCCGCAAAGCGCGGCCGAGAAGCGGCCACCGCTCGGCGGCTGTTTGATTCATCTGCGAACAATGGCAGCGCTTCCCCTCCGCCGCCGGCGGAAAGGCGCCGCTCTCCCCGCCGCATCCGGGGGGTCCCGTCCGCCGAGCAGGCGCGGGAGAGCCCTCTGGAGCGGCCCCTGAGAAGGAAAGGCAGAGACGGAGGAAGGCTGGTAAGACGCAAAAACGCGAGGGAAGGAAGGCAGGAGCTGGCCCCCGGCGC
>VXBQ01013550.1:40667-63899 GCA_013400175.1 Phainopepla nitens
GTAGTGGCTCGCTCCGAGGAAGGGAGCTCCGGCACAGTCACAGCGCGTTGGGTGCTCGATAGCCAAGGGCCGCAGCTGCCGGCTGGAAAGTGAGCGCCGTGCTAGGTCTTCAAAGCAGGGGCTCAGGAGCGCAGTAAAATACGTGGAAAGGACACAGGACAGGCACACGCCGAACTGCATTTAGCCAGAGCTCTCTCCTGTGCTGCTGCAGAGCTCTCTTTTTAACAAAACAAAGATAATTAGTGTCAAATGAAGCGTTGTTCTTTTTTTTTCGGTGCTAGGTTGTGTGTTTGGTTTTGTGCATTCAGAACTGTTGGGATTGCAAGACAACTTCAAGTTAATTTTGGATGAATGTTCTGTTGCCCAGATCCATGTTTAAGCTCCAGGTGATTGTTAGAAACATAAAGCGCAGTGTACATAATGCTCTACATAATAGATTGTGTTCTGCTTTGTACATTATGTTCCATATCCAAAAATAAACCTGCCTTTTTTACTTCATCCCAAGCTGACAATAAAAAGCCTGTGCTTCTCAGACTGAATTAAAATAATATAAAAACATGACTGTAATGAATAAAAATGTTATTTTTAGCTTGACTCAAATTTCTTGTTTCATGACTAGGCGTACTTCACAGTGTGTGGATCAGCATCCAAGGTGTCCTGACTTCATATTAGGTCCTGGACTTGTGTGCAGATCATCGCTGTCTATCTTGTAATCCCACGCTGAAGTGCCCATGGAAAAGATAGGCCAAGAATAGACCAAAAAATAGCTAAAAAAACCGAGATCCAAAGCAAGGGATATGTTGTGGAGCACACCTGCTGACATTCTAGATATTTTTCAGGTATGGAAATGCTTGGTTTATTCCCGGTGTTCTTATCCAATTTGAGACATGATAAATTTAGAAGATCTTGTGTCATTCCTGCTGTTAATTCCAGAAGACGAAATATTATATTTAAGGGTTTTGTACTGGAATTTCCTGGTTAGACTAGCAGATTGTTAGCACTTTGGTAAAGTTCAGAGTATCACCTGAAAGACATATTTTAGAGGTGGTAGTTAGGAAAAAACAAACAAGACATCTTAATTGAACTTCTAGTATTGGTCACAATTATGATTTACACTACTGCATTTGATCACAGATTAAAAGTACATGTTCACATCTCTGAATGTGAATTCACATCTATGAATGTACATTCACCACAAGTTGTTAGTGAATGAAATGATTGATTGATTGATTGATTGATTGATTGATTGATTGATTGGTTGATTGATTGATTGATTGATTATGCAAGGAGAATTCACTCTTCTGGATTTCTCACAGTCCATACAGGCACTGTTAAAGTATTAAGACCTAACTGGGTTCACACACTTGCCTAATGGTGAACTGATTTAGTAAATAGTCTTCTAGAGGGTAAAAGGAAGCACTGTGACAGTTACCACTTCTGGCCATGCTAAATAAAGTTGCTGAAATCAAGAAAACCTAAGCCTTTCTATCCTAGTTATCAGATTAAAAAATAACAGCAGATAGTAGGTCATGTGCGATTGAATGTTTTATATGCATCTGAGTATTACCCATAGATAGTTTAAAAGGGTGAAGAAATTAAATATGAATGAAAAAGTCATCATTGTCACCTCAGAACCACCGCAGGGATTACCCCTAACATTCGAACGATCTCATCCAGGGCCTTTGAAGAGGCAGGAAAAGACATCAGCCTCTGCTTTGCTCTTTGCAATAATGAAGGATGATCAGTGAAGCCCTTGGACCCTCGTATGCTGTGTTTCATGCTCAGGGGGCTTTTCCACTTTGGAGCTTTTTTTAATAGTTTGATTGCTGGATTTATTGTCCGCAGTCATTTACAGAATAGATTATGATAATTTTTGTTCTTGTATGCGTATTCCTAAGCAAATTCTGTAGGCATGTAGGAGACTAAATATTATGCAATGTTCTATTTAAATTCTGTTGTGTTTTCATTCTTTCCATGAGTAGACTTACTAAATATGTCTTCCACTTTCTTGTGGTCATCAATAGCTTCTTTGTGAATTACTGTGCCTCAAGGGAGCAACTTCAGAGTTGATCCACTCCACTGAAAATGTTAATGCTCAATGTATTGTACACATTAGAATTTTTTAGACAAAATGTTGCCGTCCTTCACCCAGTAAAATTCAGGAGGCTGAGTTGAAGCAGGGCTTGAAAAAGAAATGTGATCATGCGAGAAAGAATTCTTGTCAGTACAACATGATCTTGGAGAAGTATCCTCATAAGTTTTGTTGGGGACAGCAGGAACCACTACTCATGAAGTAATGGCACACCTTCCCTTAGCCCACCATGGGAACAAATGGCAGCCGATGAGCTGGTGTCTTCCTTTGGTTCTTCTTTCACACCATGAGATGTTCTGTCATTTGATGATGACAGCTGGAGCTCCCTTAATAGCAGAAGAAGGGGGAAAAGGGACTGTAGCAGTTCTACGTAAGAAGGTAGCCTACAAGTCCCTGTTTCTCACCGATACACAAAAGCCCATTTATTTGTATATTGTTCCTTTGGTCTCTCTTGTGCTGTTAATGATGCAAATTCAGATGTAATCCTCGTTTTGAACATTAAAGCAGCAGCTGGTTCTCTGAGGATCTTGTGACATACGTCTTGTTAGCCAACAGAACTCTCCATACCTTCAAAGCATTTCAGACCAGTTTCTATTAGGATGTTCCTGCTGCAAGACAAAGGGGAGGAGAGCTATTTTCCCAGCTCTTTGTGTTGTGTGTGATTATCTCAAAAATATTTAAATATACTACTTTAGTTAAGAGTGGCAGAACCAGTTTCAATATAATAGTGTTTTGAAACATTAACCTCTTTTTGCCAATATCAACATGGCAAATATATATCTATGTTAAAAAAAATAAATTTATATAGAATTTGCCTGAGGAATCAAGACTGAGAATGGTGCAGGAATTTTCAAATGGACTTTATTTCAATATCAGCATAAACTGTTCATGCAATAATGTTATAGGCAACAAAGTGAAAAGATAAGTTATAAAAAAGTGCTCTGTTAATCAGGATAGTACTCAAAAATCAGAGGAAACCTCAGCTTAGCTGAGAAGTGCCATGTATGTTTTATTATATAAACTTATGTGCTAGCTGTGTCAGTCCAACTGCAATGAATATGTTTGGTTTCTTTTCTTGTAGTCATGAAGGCTTTGATCTTTCTAAATCCTCTTGGAGCCACTCTGTGGGCCCTTTTATTGTTTTTCTCTGAGTAAAATAATCCAAATGGTAAAAGCCAGTACATTCTAAGCTCTAAGAAATTGTCTTTCCACTGAAATGCCTTAGTTTATAAAATTCCATGGACAAAAAGTAAGAAAAGGTGTTACATTTAAAATGAGATGGCAAATAGGCACAAATATGTGTATTTGCTTTCAGAGGCCAAAATTTCAGGTTTTGTTTACTCTTGTGTAACTGCAGGCTGACATGAAAAGAAACAATTGTATTCCCAACAAAGGTAGCAACAGCCTGTGCTGGGAAAGAGGGAATATTACCTCATCTTTTGGTTGCTGCTCACAGTTAGATTGGATTAAGTGTAATATAAAACTGCATCCAAAGGGCATCTACAAGAACTCCTACTGACATAGCTATTGTAGGAAAATAGCTGGCATTATTCATCGCTTGCTCAGAGTTGTCTTTTTATAGGTATTTAATTGTTTTGGGATCATACATGTGAGCATTGTGTTCCATCTTTTTTTCCCTCTATAAGTGCCTGTCAGTCTGCTGATTCTCTTGGTTCAACTCTCTGTTCACTCTCTGGTTCAGAGCCAGGTTGAAAATTATGGTTAATCAGGATATGATTTGCAAATGGTATGCATATTCTAACCCTCAAGGCAGAAAAGTGTATTAGAGAAGGTAAGTATAGTGCAAAAGGTGATAATAAATTCAATTGCCTCATTTGAATCCACTTTAATATAAGCTGCTAATCAGAGGGCTCAGTTACCTTCACAAAAAATATGAAATTGAATTTCCAGCTTAATATCACATCCTATTTTTGATAGCTTCCCTTTCCATTGTTTAAAAAACTATCTCCAAAATTTCATTTTTACACTTAAGATTGTCACTAATCTATTTTTACAATACCTTTCTGCAGTTCAACTCCTCTTCTAAATTGATTGAAACCTCCTAAACTTGTCATCTGCATTAAACACATCTTTCTTTCTCTGAATTTGCTATATGCATATACAAATAAAGGAACAGCACCACGAAGACCACTTTAAGTTGTTCTTTGATATTTCAAAGAATTTAAGCTCAAGGATGACTTTGTTACATTATTTCTGTTTACTTCTGATGCCAGGAGTCACTCTGAATTTGGATAAAATCTTCACGGCTCACTCGTGCGTTGTACGTGCCTTAGTGCTTTGAGCGTGGGCTGGCACAAGTCTGTTCTCCAGGCTTCCTCTTTGTTAAGCTCAGCTATTTAGAGTTTCAGAGAAGAGAAGCCTCCTCCATAATATTCAGGTTTGATTTTTTTTAAACTTGCACACTTCCAGATTTCAGGAGGGGCAGTATCTCTCATTACTGTGTTATAAATAGGCAGAATTAGTCTGGAACTGGAAAGCAATGTATCTTGTTGAGTGAGCGGGCCAACCTTCTCACTCGGCCCTGATCCACGTCTCTGCAGCTGTGCTGAGAGATGTTCACGTGAGCACTTAGCAAGGGTCAGAGAGGACATGCCCCTGCCTGTGCCCTCTGTGAGCTCGCTGTTACTGCTATAGTGATGGTACAGCAGGTCCCAACCCCTCTCCCACTGCTAGGATTGCGACAGAAAAGCTGTCTCTCATTTGTGTTTCCAAGATTGTGAGGAGAGGCTGTCCCGTTTGTACCACTGACATTTTCAGGAGTGGCTGTGCTGGGGTATGGCAGGTAGGTGCAGCTGATTGTGCCAACAGTCCCTGAGAGTGCCAGGGTCATGAGGCTGCACAGATAGCCAGAGGGTTTGGTGTTGAGGATACCACAGAATAAATAACCATTTTAAGTCCCATGGCAGCTTCTTGCTGCCCTACAAATCAGGGATTCACCCCAGAGGAGGAGCCATCAGCTGCTGCCCACATCATAAAACAATTATGTGTGCATTGATTACAGTTGTTACAAGACAGAGGTTTAGATATAAACACCACAAAGGGAAGCAAATAAGCAGAATATGAATTGATGAAAGCCGTGTGCACTGTTAAGCTGATACCACCAGGCTTACTGTCAGAATATTAGTATGTCATACGGCAGAGTTATGGTTTCCCAGGCCATTCTCAAGGACTGCTTCAGCATCATTTTCATGGGTCTGATTAGAACATGCTTTTGCTATTAACAGCCTAGTGGCAGCCTAATGGCAAATATCTCCTTTTGAGTTACAGCAAATACACAAAATACTCATAAATGTTTGCATTTTTCCAACATTTTAAATCTGAATTTATTATATGATTTACAGGTGTTATGACTTATTCATTAACTCCCTCTCTATAAGTTAGGTAGAAGTGCCATGATATTTATTTTAATCAAAAGGAGATATTTGAACTCAAATTTCCAAAAGCATCTATTGAATTTGTGAGAATCTGACACCTAGAATGTCAGTCATTGCCGGATCAGCAGTAGTCAGGAAACACTGGTGAAATTTAGCATCTTTATATACTTGAGTTGCTCAAAATGAATGGACATTTTAAAAAATATTGATTTCTCTTCCAGCAGGTGTGAGGTCACAAGATATCATTACTAAGGAAAAAAAAACAAACCAGAAAATTTCAGAATTAGTGAAAGAACACCTCAATCAATGAAAACAATCACCAAAAAAAAAAGGTAATTTGACTTATTTAAAATGCAGGTAACTAAATATAAACTCCTGTTTTGTGCCTGGAATCCATTTGGGATAACTGAAGAGGAGCAAACTAGGAGAACAGTTGGGAATCTGTTAGAAGAAAGATCTCATCCTAATATTAATCTGATATTTTACTGCAAGAGAAGAAAAACAGTACCTATATTTGTAATTTTGTTTTATATGTGTGTCTTTATTCCTTTTCTTTATTTTCAAGTAGAAATATATCATTTTATTATGAACTGAGCACGTATGTTGGGAACAATGGAGAATTTCACAGACAGAAATAAAAGAAATTGTATCTGTGTTTCAGGTAGGAGTTATGTCTGTCAGGCATTTTGCATTAAATTAAAAAACAGACTGAAAGAATAAAAAAAAAAAGAAAAAAAGCAAGACATCAGAAAATGTGGGGTTTGTCAGACAAATATAAAATGGCTCTAATGGCTGTTTCCATGGCAACTAAAAATGAATAGCTCTGAAGAAAAACTCAGTATTATTTTTTTTTTTAGCAGAGGCAGTAAGTTGCTGTCTGCTGCTACACACTCCAAATAATTCTCTGCCCCAAGCTTGAACATGTAAAGATTCAGTATCACCACCATATAATTTCACACAGATGAACTGCAACAGCTTTTAGTTGACAGGATTTCATCCATGACAGAGACTCGATGGCTCTGCCCTGAGCAGTAAAACAGAGCCCTGGTTTACTGAAACTGAGTGATTTATTTTCTGAACTGATGCCCACCAGTGCTTACACATCTTTTACATTTGCCAAAGCCAACTCGGCAGTTTTTAACTCCTTGGAATTACAAACCCTTTCTTTAAGATAAGTTTATTACACATCATCGCTATGAGATTCACAGCACCCTTCCAAGAGCAGCTGAAGTCCTCCAAGCGCTCAAGTAGAGACCGGCACTGGAGGAAGGGAAGCTGGACTTCTGCAGCCTCTCCTCCTCTGCCTGCACCTTCCCTGTGTGCATTGGCAGGCTCACGAGACAATTTAATCCGGAATACCCCTGACTGGGCAGGACAGATAAGACTTTGTTAATTCTGGGTCCCTACATACTGTTATCAATGCTCTCCGCGCCCATGTTATCACAGAGTGTGCGACACATGCTCACAGTTTCATGCAATAAAAAACCTCTCCTGGTAAGCTGCAACATGGCCATCCCATTCTTTCAGACTCTTTGAATTGAGGAAAAGCAGACAAAAGAGCAATTATGACTTGGGGCCACCATGGTACTATGTGTGAACTGCTGGAGACTAAAGGCCAGGGATTTGTGGAGAGGCCGAGGGGACCAGCTGTAAAGAAAGTAGCTGCAAGTCCCTCTGCACTGCTTGGCGCTCTCTTAATTAGCAGTAAAGTCCTAACTTGTGTAGACCATGGTGAACTGGCTCACAGCAGTGATCTGACTCAAAATGGTAAAAAGAATAAAGCTGACATGAGGATTTAGGATCCTTTGTGTGACTAGGTGGGAGTGGTGGGGGCTGTACTTGTGTTAGTCTATAACACAAGGGTCTGGGAGGGACAGGGTGACTTTTTAAAGTGGTGAGTCTGGTTTATGGTTTCAAACAACTGTGAAAATAAGGCCTTGCTTAGCATCTTAGCTTGTCTGTTTTGTTCAAGTTTTGTTGGTTTTTTTTCCCTAGAGGTTCTGGTACTATAGCCAGTGAAAAATTGTTTTTCTTTTTTCTTCAGGTATATGTGCTATAAATATGTTGAACAGAGGACTTTCAAACAGGAGTGCCTTCAAGCAGCAACATATTTCACACTAGCTTACTAAAAAGCCCAGTGTCAAACCAGCTGATATGGAATTAAATCCTTAGGAAGCCCCGTCTGAGACACAACCAACTTGCATCAGCCTTTATATGAGATGACCTCTCAGTGAACTACAGTATCATGTGTTTTATTAAGGTCTGTTTTCCATTGCTCAGTAAAACTTCCAACAGGGGAATAATTCACAATACAAGTGAAAAGGAGGAGGGTGCACAATGCAGTTCACTGGAAAGAGGGAATGAACCAGCTGTAAATCTCCGCTGCCTTTGCAGTGCAACTGTTAGCTGCCAAAAGGTTTGAGGAATCAGCAGGAAGGGCAGGCTGGTTTGAGGAAGCAGAGAGCAAAGAGAAGGGATGCCTGTCAATCCTAAGACACAAAGCAGTATAGTCTTGTATTAAATTTGAAGTTTGGTGATGCAACCAGGTGCATTTTGGATTCTCCTGACTTTACTTGGAAGCAAAGGTGTTGAGAAAACATGAAATACTATTTGGCTGCAGGTTCAGTAAATTAGGGAATAATGGTAATAGTGGTAAATTAGTGATATACTAGAGTATAAACAGAAATCATATCCTACAAAACCTCACTTTTCAGGGTGATGGTTTCTTTCTTTACATCTAGGAAACTAAAGCCTGATACAGAAATAGTGCTTGGACTTTTCACTTCATTCTGGTATGTGATGTATTTACACATTTGCATGAGAGTCTCTGGAACATAATTACCTCTGGTTTAACAAACGTGGAAAAATGGGATGATTGCATATCATTGATTACTCTGCAGGGCTGTCCAGACTACAGCAGCACAATGAACATGGGCAGCAAAACTGTGAGCTGTGTGTCAACTGCACCTTTCCCAAGAGGCTGGTTATGTCTCAGTCATGATACCAACATGCCGGAAAGATCTCTGAAGACTACTCTCTATCTGCCTTTACCTTCTTGAATTGGAGGAACTCTCTCTGACTAACATCTGTCCTTTCAGCGTGTTATCTACAAAATGATGAGGTTTTCATGCCCAGCTCTGTCTTTGAGATTGCAGTGTTAATGTACTGGGATATTTCATGTATGCTCATCGTACTGGAGCACTGGTATTTCTGCATATGAAAATTTACAACTTTGCATCCCTGCTCTGGCAGATGGGCACAAAATTCAACTCTGTGGCATCTCTTTTGGTAGGAAGGTATTTAATATTAGCAGAAAGTACATTCAATGGAGCAAAGTACAGAAAAAAAGCCTTCTGTTTGGCCATCCTGAACTCTGAAGCAAGATTTATACACCCTCAAAAAGTCTTCATTGTATGTTGTATATCTGTCTGATTTCCTAAAATGGTATTCTAACTTTGCTGTTTTAACTCTGAATGTTCTTCCATTTATATTCATATGTAATATGAATTTGAGTGCTTGCAAATTCAGAGATTGATTTGATTACAGATACAGTGGAATATAAATTAAAAATAAGCTCAGGAGATGGAAATTTTAGGATAGATCTGGACTCTGCGTGTCTATTACTGCAGTAGATGGCGCTGTAACTTAAGTCAAATGAGTAAGTCATCTGGACTGGGGATCTCGCAGGCCTCCAAATAGTGTTCTTTGAGCAATTTTAAAGAACACTCCAATAAGGAGTAAGGATCAGGCTTTTGGTGTGCATCTGTGTTGTGGCCGAATTCTGATTTTAGATTTTTCAGGTCAGATTGTTTCTTTTGGAAAACTCTGAATCATGTATTTACATAATAGTTTTTCCATCTGCTTGCATTTCTCAACTATGAGAGTCTTTTTTGTTACTTTTAATATTTCACCTGAAAACACATGCATCTTGTTTTCTTTATTAATTTCTATTACAATTTTGGGCTGTTATCAGCAACATACAACATAATGATCTAAACTTGCTATCTTGTTATTACTAACTGAAACAGTCATGTGCCTCTGTAAATTGGGAGGATTGCATCCTGGAAAGATACTTGCTATTTACACATTAATAGGACTTATCTGAGCTAGAATTGTATATCTGACTCTATATCCCTAATATTGGAGCACCCCAAAATTGTTTACTGATGGGACTCTCATAATATCCCAGGAGGGAGGATGGCAATGTTATTCATATTTCTAAATAGAAAATCAAAGATGAGAGAGACCAAATAACTTCACCTCATTCACACAGGGACTGAGAATGGAGATTTGCATTATATATGGAATATATCTTTATCTCAGATATACATAGAGCATGTTTTGTTTCTGCATATCCCATTAGAAGAAAACAACACACTTTCCTCTACACTACTATTTAGGTTATCCAGGTGTTTCACAGAATGGAGGCTCGGTCTAAAGTGATTGTTGCTGCCATATATACTTTGGAAAAGGCCCTAATGTTGGATATTCAAAATGAAGATGGTTAGACCAACCTAAGGTATTTGTAGCTGTTACTAAACCTCCTTCTTGTTACTAAACTTCTTTCTGGTGTATTGAGAAAAATCATAGAGCTACAAATAAATCAATTCTCTAGCTTGATAATATATTTAAAAGACAAGCTGAATCTCTCCAAGAGGCAGAGGAAGAATTCCACAAGAAAGCATAAAAGATGTAAATCTTCCCATGATGTATCATTTTATTGTCCAGTGTGTACTGAAATACAACTGTGGCAGCTACTGCATTCCATCAGGGTCATCACTTTCTTCAAGATAATTTTAGTTATGTATGGACCTTTGTTTCTTCACTAATACACAGCCGAGATAAAACCAGATCTTGAGGTGTAAGGTTTATTCCTAGTGTTAAAAAAAAATGCAGAAAGGACTCTAGTATTTTTTACCATATTTTGTTGGTGTCTGTATGTCTTTGTTCATCAAACCAATTATGCTGCTGGTAGTACTTCCTATAATACAAGAACATGTTTTTTTCTAGTATAACAAGAATTTTAAGACAACAACTAAATCTGAAAGTCAAGGAGAACAAGATATTGCTGTCTTAGGAACACAATTAATTTGGCAAAGAGTTCACAAAGCCTTTCCAAAAGCTAAATCTTCTGTGATTCATTTGCACTGGGGTACACTAGATTGCCAGAATGAAAGCAGAGAGCATACTTCCATGTGAGGAAGGAAAATCCTCAGAACTGTTATTCATAATGTATTTTTTTTCTTAAGACTGATTTATTTTTTCTTACCTTGATGCATAAACAATCACATAGGAAACCTCAAATGAGCAATTATTCAAGGCAAAATTTGACACAGTAAACAACTGGGCCTGGATAAGACAAATAGTTGAAACAGTGAAATAGTGAATCTAGATAAGTGCAAACTGCAGGCATGGATTTTATTCCAAAAAGAGCAGTTACCAAGGACTACTTTAAAATAAAAATATGCAGTGAAAATCTTGAAGGAAAATATGTGCATTGTAGTTTCACAGGTGACATATACTTAATATTTAAACTCTTTGCATAATTATTGGTAATAGGCTTCTAAGCAAGATTCCCTGAGTTAACCTTCAGAGGAGCCTTACTCACTCCTTTAACAGGGGGTTCCTGAAATAGGTGCCTTAATTCAAACAGTGTGAATGTTCTCCTTGGGCTGCTATAATTTTTAAAATTTATTTCACTGAAACATTACATATGTAACTTGTTTATCAGATGATACAGTTACATCAGTAAACTGCAAATATTAAATACAAGTATAAAAATCCTTAGACCCAGGGTACTGCTTTAACTCTGAACATTTATAGTTTACTATAAGTCATTTATATATATAATTGAAAGAAAAATATATATATTTTATATATGTATATAATCTTGAAAAGATATTTTTATAATAGTGGGTTTATTAATTTTATGGGCAGAATTATTCTTTTCATCTGACCATAACAGATTTACAAACTAAAACAAGATTGCTATGTATGTACTGAATCTCTGTTTGATTCTCCTGTGCCAGAACTTATATGAAGTTTTTTATTTCTTCTACAAGTCCTGTGAGGTTATGAAAAGACTTGAAAAAAAATTCTTCAGTACCAACTCCATGTAGGTAGGCGGTGTAATTCTCAGCTTTTGACACCTTGAAGATCCTCAGATGACTCGGATGACTAACAATTCTGCTTGTGGGAAAATTCATTTTAAATTGCTTATATCACTTTTTAAACACATTATTTGCACGTATCCTTTCTAACGCCTCAAAACTTACATTACAGTTTACTTCCTAAAAAAGAAATTAATGAAGAGAGTGCCTATCCCTGATCTTTACTTATGCCTTCAGCTTTCTCTTCATTTGAGGCTGGAAAAAATTTGTTGCTTATACTTCTTTTGTGGGAATGGAACACCTAGGCAAAACTAGTATAAAATTGGAACCTTATGTTTTAAAATATTTTCTAAGAACTAAATTTATGTACTCTGGCTCAGTTTTAGTTTTTTATTATCAGTTTTAATCTGATAATAAGTGAAAATTTTTACCTATATGATCAGGGAAACATGGCCCACAGATCAAAATGAAAATTGTTCTTTCCTATTATGGGGAACAAACACATTTTCATATGCAGTCAAAGATGTTTCCTAAACTAGATTTTTTTTTTAAGTAGAAGAAATTCTAAATATTTTATATCGTGTTTAGCGCACTTCCTATAAATAGTAAGTTTATGATAATTTTTTGATTGCACGTATTACCCGATATGTGACCACATTGACCATGACCATGACATGGGAGTTACTGGCATGTTTTGTTTATTTTTCTTTAACTTTTACCAGAAATTCAACATTTAAGTACTGACTAGCATACTGTTTTCTTGTAAGCATGTTGATATTACACCTGCTATGATGAACTTAACAGCCATAAACCAAATGAAGCATATTCACTTAACAGAAAAGTTTAAGAAATGAGGAGGGAAGACACTTTCATTTGAAGATGGCAGTAATGGGCAATCACATGGGGTTTTTTGCTTTTGTAATGCTTGGTGCTGTGCCAAAGCTATCAGGGTTTTCAACTGTTGTTTTACTCAACTTCGAAAGCATCTCCCAAATCCTCAGCTGACTCTTTAGCCTTAATTGAAAACAACTCATTGCCTGCATTTTCTGAAAGGAGAGAAAATATCAAAATATTTATCTTAGAAACAAAATATTGGATCAAACTGTGTTCTGTAGATGATTTGTTGGGATAACAGGAAACTTGGTTGGAAAAGGGGGGTGATTATGTAAAAAAGATCTATGACTCACAGAATTCTCTGCACTGGAGTCAAATATCCAAGTAAATGAACATTTCTTCAGGTTCCATCTTCTATTGTGTCATTTTAGTGTCTGTGTGGATGAAAGTGGGAGGAACACCAGGGAGGAATATTCTGGAGAAACTGCAGACCTTTCTCTTTGCTTTCAGATATTTTAGGTAATGCTTTACCAACATAAAAAATAGGTGTGAGCTTTTAATTTTTAGTTGGATCTCAGAATAGGCTAAGCATGATATAAGCGGATAGGAAATCTAAAAAACCCCTAGAAACTAATACAATCGTTCTGGTGATTTAGCGGCAGCTTTTGAAATTCATGCAAACCTCCGGAAGAAAAAGAGCTTCTTGGTGAGATGATAGACACAAATGGTTGATTAAATCTAACAGGGGAATAAAAAGGCCACTTCTGCAGGAGATAGGCAATACCTCTCCCAGTTACGGCAGAGTGCTTGAGTTTCTCAAATGAGTTTTTTTGTGTTCATGCTCCCAAGGGGAATGCTTAATGTGGATAATCTCTCTAATCACTCTGCAATCTGAAAGTTTATTTTTTCTGGAAAGGGCACTGCAAAAGCTCATGAGAGAGAGGATGAAAAGGGTGTGAACTCTGAGTAGCTGTAAACTGAGGGGCTAGAAAAATCCTGTCCTTGTAGGGCAGTGGAAAGGAACAGAAGGAAGGAATATTAACCTGAGAACAATGGGTAATACAGCAAACATGTTACAAGAGGCATGGAATGCTTTGTAAGCTGTGTGCTGTGTCTATGGCTGGCAACAGAGGCTCTCAGGATAGCAATGAACAGTATTGAACTGAGGGAAGATATCACCGGATGTTTTTTCTCCTCTCTTGCATTCATCATTCTTTTGTCTGCTTCCCTTTGGTTTATAGCCTATACTTCTACCCTTCTGTATGTGAACAGATACACCTCTACTCTAAAAGCATTCTCAGTCCTATATACTGGGAGTTTGAAATTATGATAACTGGAGAGGCTGAAATGTTTTTCCTATGCATTCCAGGGTGGGTGGGGAGGAAAGATAGCTTTAATGGATATTTTTAAAGGTATTTTGTAAAAATATTTTAACTCTCTGCATTGTTAGTTGGAATAATTAAAATTAATACTATAGCTTCAAGGAAAACAAGGATATTGGATAGATTTCATTGGTTTACACAACCAGGACTTATAATGTAGCAATGTGTAGATTATTTAATATTTATCCCCAAAACCATTAAAAAATATTTTATATCTCTCTAACTATCTACTACAGAGTCCTATAATCCCAGGATTACCCAATAACTGAAACTGGAAGATATGTTAGGAAATCTGCAGCCCAGGGACTGCTCCAAGCAACATGAGCTGTGGGTTCATAAAAGGTTACTCAGAGGTTGTTCCATTGGGTCTTGAAAACTTCAAAAGATGGAGGCTGCCCAGCATCTCTGGAAAATCTGTTCTGTTGTTTGACTTCTCTCAATGTGAAAAATGTGTGTGCATAAACTGTGTGTGTGTGGAGTTTGTGAGGCAACATTTTGATAGCAGGGGGGCTACAGGGGTGACTTCTTTAAGGAATTGCCAGAAGCTTCCTCCATGTCCAGCAGAGTCAATGTCAGCCCACTCCAGGATGGACTCACTGCTGGCCAAGGCTGAGCCCATCAGTGAAAGCAACTTTGACATAATGTGTTTAAGGAGGGGAAGGAAGTAACTGCGCAGGAGCAGCTGCAGTCAGAGCAGGAAGGAGTCAGAATACATGAGAGAAACAGCTCTGCAGACAGCAAGGTCAGAGAAGGAGGGGCAGGAGGTGCTCCAGGCACAGAAGCAGACTCCCCTTGCAGCCCATGGTGCAGCCCATTGTGATGCAGCTGTGCCCCTGCAGCACACGAGGATCGTGCAGAGACTGAGCAGAGATGCACCTGCAGCCTGTGGAAGACCCCACAGCAGAGCAGTGGATGCCCAAAGGAGGCTGTGAACCCATGGCGATCTGTGGGTTTACAGCCATGGGAACAGGGTCCTGACAGGAGGGTCCTGACAGGACCTGTGGCCCTGTGGGGGACCCATGCTGGAGCAGTTTGTTTCTGAAGAACCACCCTGCTGCAGTTCACAAAGAAGTGGGAAGGGCCAACAGTAGAGAACTTCATGGAGGAATGTCTCCTGGGCGAGAGACCCTGTGTTGGAGCAGGGGAAGAGCGTGAGGAGTTGTCCTCCTGAGGAGTAAGGAGAAGCAAAACCAGCATGTGATGAACCGACCACAGCTCCCTTTCCCCATCTCCCTGCACTGTCAGTGTGGAGGAGGTAAATATCTGGGAGTGAATCTGAGCCCCTGGAAGAAGGCACAATTTGTGGAAAAGTGTTTTAAGGTTTAGTTTTTGGTTCTCATTATCCTGCTCTGATTTGATTGGTAATAAATTTAATAAATTATCAAAAGCCAAGTGTGTTTTGCCTATGACAGTAATGAGTGAACAATCTCTTCCTTATCTCTAGCCACGATCCTGAGGAGAGGAGTGATGGAACAGCTTCAGTTGGCACCTGGCATCTAGCCAGGGTCAGCCTACCACATGGTGTATGC
Source organism: Phainopepla nitens (assembly GCA_013400175.1). NCBI lineage: Eukaryota > Metazoa > Chordata > Aves > Passeriformes > Bombycillidae > Phainopepla > Phainopepla nitens. The sequence continues at coordinate 56,010 of VXBQ01013550.1, forward strand.
CAGTGAGCCAGTATTGTTTTCAGGAAGACACACAGGTCTGAAGCATACGAGACTTCATGTCAATACTTCAAAACATTCATACCAGAATTCCTGAATTATGTCTTTTAGCTGTTCTGTGTATGTGTATAACTACATATACTTGTGGAAGGATGAAGAGAAGGCAGAGGACTGCTGATTAAACAGAGTGCCTCAAAAATGTCCAGCTGGCTAACACCCAAACCAGACTAATGTCTGAAAAGGCTATAATCTATACATTCAGGTGAGTATTTTATGATATGTAATACAAGAAACATCTGTGGCTCCAGCCAGTTTCTCATGAAAGGAAGCTCTGATTACAAAGCTGTCATAGCAGTCTTATGCTAATCTTTATACTTAATGGAAATTTCAAGGAGAGGAGAACACTGAACAGCTCCTACCCTCTGGAGCTGGGAAGTGATGTGAATCACAACCCTTCAAAACCCCAGAGACCCCAGAACGTGACGATTCATGAGAGGAGTTTAAAAATATGGGGATTAAAAATAGTGAAAGTTCTTTTTGTTGGTATGCTAGTTTAAATCCATATAGTTCACATTTTCTGGCTACATAGGCCTGAAATCTTTTGAAAAATGCAATTACTTAAAAAGCATATAAATAGCAACTGAGGCCATTGTATAATCCCCATAAAACTATGAACTTGTTTTTAAACTGATTCACAGGGTTTTGACACTGTAAAAGGGCCCTTGTAAGAGTCAGGTTCAGGAGTTTTATTCCACCCAGATCAATACCTTCTACAGGAGGTTGATAATTAAACCCACAAAAGCTAAGGCATGAGTTTCTTCTTTTTATTAACAGGAATCTCAGCTGAGAATAAAGTAGATAATTTTGTCTGAAACTCTGAATTCCTAATCCTGCTGTACAGATCATCCCTTTTTCCTAAGTCATGTAAAGGGGCCAGCATGAGAAGACAGATGGGTCTGACATGGACAGTCTTCTGCATGCTACCCTACACAACCTGAGAGCTCGCCTGACGTCAGTGCTGTGTGCTACAACTCCAGTCTGTCCTTGAAATGCCCTTTGCACTGTGATTTGGTGGGATTACTGGAAAACGGTCCTACAGCTGTTTTCCTGTGTGCCTGTCTGTGCTCCAGAAACCATCTCAGTTACTGAGTATTTAGGACTCTTCCAAAATACTTTTCTTTTTGGTTTTTTTTTTTTTTTTTTTCAGGATGTAAAGGATTTGGGGTGCCAGTGAAGATCTTGTGACAAAGCAAATCCTAGCATCCTTCTTCAGATGTCATTTAGATTTGACTTAGTCAAAACTCCCACTGACTTCACTGAGCCATTTGAGATTTGGCGCTAGGACATTAGCACATTGCAATCAGTTATGAAAGCAGCAACAGAACTGAATCCCACAGAGTAACATCAGAGTAATATACATTATTTCCATCCAAGTAAAAAGGTCTTCCATGACTTCCTTTTCTGGCCAAATCTAAATCTAAACACATTATTCATCTGTGCACAAGTCTGTTTGCTTTCCAAGCCAAAACTCACTAGAAAAACAGGAAATAAGATATAAAACTAGGTTGCTCTGCTCTGTTAATTTGTTAAAGCCACAAAATGTGTTTTTCATTAGCTTTCAAGTATGGGGTAAAATGTTTAGTGCATCTGTCTACCCATCCATCCATCCATCCATGTATCTTATTTTTTCTGAGCAGAACAAAAGTTCAGCAGAGTTTTCAGCTATATTGCTTAGCATCTTTTGTTTAGAGAAAGCAACTGACACCAAAATTTTTTATCGTGTTTTCATCTTAAAAATTAATTTGTCCTTGTGAAAGGGGAGCAAAACAGAGTCAAGAAACACATGCCTAAATATGTGGATCTGTTGGTGCCAGTCTGAATGGTTCAGGAGGCACAGTCCTTCCTAGATGCCTTCCTGAGGGCAGCTGAGAGCAAAGGAAAGTCATCAGAAAAATCCCATCAATTTCCAAGTGCACTGCATTACTCCCTAGAAAACAGTGTTCACCATTTCCACACCCCTTAACTTGCAATCCCTTTCCAAACCAAGACATCCCTGTATCTCCATTTACTGACCGGGTTTTCGGAACTGAATGAAATTATTTGGTGACTGATGACTTCTGGTAGACTCTTAGGGGGGTTATAAAGGTATGTGTACTGCTTTTAAATCTTGGAAATTGTGGCAACTTTGGCAGCCTGTGCTGAAAATCGAACTCCATAAATTCAACATTGCTGTTTAATTTTGTAAACTCCAAAATTGTACAGATGTGGGAAATGCTCATCACCAAGTCTCAATACATCCAAACACTTCAGTTTTAAACAATTAATTTTACTAGAAATATGTGGGGGTGTTTCACTTACACATCTATATTCACTGTGTTTGTAAGGACTATATGTAAGATATCAGAAAGTGCCATTTACTTGTAAGTATATTAATCTTAACTATAAACCTAGGCAACTTTAATTCAAGTTTTCCTCTTAATTTATTCAACTGTGTGTTGCTAAACACCATACGTTCCAAAGAGTGTCCAAAAGTCTTAAGCAATTCCACTATTCTTCACAGAAGTGGAATTTCAAGATAGAACCCAGGAGCAAAGCCAAAATATGTCCCAAATTGTACCTAATTCTTGTGGCAGGAACATATTCTTTCAATTGTAATTGAGATGAGTTCAAACATGGTGTTGTACTTCGGCCTGGTTTTTTCAAATCTGAACCATCATCTAGTGAAGATCACATCTGTTCCTAAAGTTGGAAGACCAGATCATGTGAAGAACTTTGATATTCACGGTGGACCATGAACACCCACACTCAAAATTGTTACACTTCAGACCAAGGCTCAGATATGACCTCAGGTGGGAGGCCTCTGAAGGTTCAGCCTCTGGACATTTGCAGAAATACTTCAATTTTGACAGGGCTCAGCAATTTGTTTTCCGTCTCATGTAGGAATTGCTTGTACCTCACCAGAATTCAGAAACAAGAGTTTCTGTGCTGAGCTATGTCTGGTGGTCTGCTCTCAAAGCCTCCTCTTTCATGCACCAGTAGGCACAGTCTTGGCTTCTGTTTCCACTTAAATCGTGGTGACACCATCACCCCTTTTTCACAGGACTGCCCCAGAGTTGCAGCTTTCTCCTTTGCTTGGGAGCATTAACAAACCCCTATTTCACATCTCTTTTAGAGACTGCCTAACCACTAATCTGTGACTTATTCCACCTTCCAGCTGAGTCTGTGTCCCTGTGAATATAAGAATTAATTATTTCTGATGCCTAAGAGAATACACAGGCAGAGCCTGGCTTTGTGGGCAGGATGCAACTTGTTTGTCTGTTGTCTGTACATGAGCAATACAGGAGCCATAATAAGGCCAGCATGGGAAAGGAACCTGCCCTGAAGGCAACTCCTGTGATACTGGAGAGAGACCAGTTCTCACCAGATGCTGTTTCTCCAGACAGTGGTTGAGACTTTGCCACTGGCAGTAGGGGGACAGCTGGAGAAAGCTGGGAAGAAGGACACTGAGGGGCTGTGGGATGGTGGGAGATGGGCACCAGCACCAATTCGAGGCAACCGGAAGGGGCTATAAGGAGAAAGAAGGTGTGTCAGAGGTATGAGTGGTTTACACAACCAGGACTTATAATGTAGCACCTTCCTCCCCATCCTTTGCTCCTCGCAATCTTTGTGACAAACACAACAGTGTGGCTGGACCTGCTGGCTAGGGAGGAAGGATATCAGAGTCTTGCATGTCAAAGAAGGCAGCATTTGTGAAAGCCACTTGCTGTGGCACTGATTAAACCACAAACAGCTTTTTGGGAGCAGTTATTGGAGCTGAGGTGGATGCCCACCTGGGCAGTACTCCCCCTTTCCACTGGCATTTTTGCTACCCTTGGATGTTTCCTGCACCACTGGGTGCTGAGCAGTCAGGTGGTGAGCATGCTGTGCAAATACATCCACACTTGTCAGGCGTGCTCTCTAACTGTGGATGTGTCTGGCCATTATGTTGTCTCTGTGATTTATAATTTTCAGACTGAATACCCTCATCAACATTCATCTCAGTGAGATGCTATGTGTTTGGGGAGTGGGAGGCTTCATCAGAGTCCTCCTTCCTCATTCTTCATAAGCAGGTAGCCTCTTTCCTTCTGCCAGGCAAAGCAAAGGTTCAGCTATCAGGGGAAAAAGATCTAACTTCTGTGACAAATTGTAAACTTTTGCAGCAAAAAGCATGGACAATTAAGTCCAGTGACTGATTATTTATTACAGACTTTTCACTCCAGGTTCATGCACGGGAGGTCTGGATTCATGTGGTGCATGAAACTGGGCAAAGGAGCATAGAGAATAAGAGATTAAATCAAAGGAAGGGTGGGGTGGTGACAACCGTGGGAGGGAAGAGCATGTGGGAAGAAAGAAGAGAGGAAGAAAGGGGAGATAGGAAGGTACAGGCAGTTGAAGTATAGAAATAGGTTAGTGGGTGATTGTACAGATGGTGTGAATCATCATGTGCTGATCTCTTCTTGCACTCTATTGACTGCTGGAGCTATTACTTAATATTTTTTCATGATGTCTTACTGAAAATAGAAGTAACTCTCATGTTTCCAGAAGGTGAACTGTTGAAAGTTCAAGACTAGAAACAAGTAGCTTTTGGAAGACATGCAGCTCCTGACTGATCTGAAAGTAGGGTTGAATTGGAAACTTCATTAAGAAGTTTATGTCCTTGCCACCTGGCAGATTTCCTACTTTTTAAAGGGGTGATTACAGCCCCATAATATGTTCTGCTAAATTGCAGGAAATTATTATTTTTAATGTGGCATCCCCAAAAGAATTATTTTGACTGAGTTGTATCTTTTCACTCTCATAATTTGACATGTGTAAATATCAGTGGATGGCATTTGCAATTGGAGCCAGGTACAGAGCTTTTCCTGATTTAAATTCACAATCTACTAGGCCTCTGAGCACTTTTGTATGGAACAGGAAGACATGCTTCAAGGGTTTGTCTTTCCTTGTGGACTGTGGAATTTGGCTAGTTCAGAGCATATAGCTGTCTGAAGACTTCTCTGGATCTGGGCAGGGATCTCTCGTACTTCATTTTCCACCACAAATATCCCCCTTGAGGTTCATTTGTCTGTCCCAGTAGTGTTGCCAAGTAGAACTAATTGAAGTAACATCTAACAGCATTGTTGGACACTGTGATTTTAATTTCCAAAGTGACTACAGTAATTTTTTTCAGCTGAGCCTTGCTGCTCTTGTTGGCAGCCATCTTGTTTGAAATGATGAGTCCTCATTCTTCTTGTTTGTGGTATTTTTTAAGTCTTGAGGCACCAGCTGTTCTAGTTTGGAGGATTTAGATGAAATATCTGGAGGTAAATGGGCATCCAGAGACATCTGATCCTGGCAGGATATGTCTCTCAAGGCCACACAGCCCACCTGGAATCCCTCCAGCTGTGCATTGAAAGGAAGGTGCTATGTTTTGCTTCAGCTGCCAAGTGTCACAGCAGCCTAAAGGCAGATTTTACTATGTCATCATTTAATTTGCTATACATCATCATTTAGAGGAAGTTCCCTTGACCTCAGTTTTGCTGATGAACCACCAGAATCACATCAGGCATTACAGAGATCACCCTAACACAACCATGTGTTAGAAGGAGCTAAGTATGCACACTACAAGGAGATCACAGGCAAAGCTCTTGTACAAACAAAACAAGTCAAGCCCACCCAGGTACTGCTGGTAAGGCAGAGCAGAAGCAGCCTCCACAGTCTTTGTGTGTCAGATTTATCTCCGTGACTTTGGAATGAAGAGTTCTGGAAACCAAAGAGATGTATGATCATAGAAGCACAGTTCATGGCATATTTCCAAATAAAACCAGAATAATCATCACATCAGAGCATTAAAGGATTTATGTCTTCTTCATCAAGTTGGTTTCTCTAAGAATGCATTTTATCTGTATCTCATTAAAAAGGATAAACAACCTATAGTCATGACTGGATGGATAATGTTGCATGGGCAACATTCTCATGACTCCAACATCAACCTGTAGAACTGCTGTAATCCAGACCTGGAACTGTTCACTAAACAAAAACAGGCCCTGACTTTGTTCTTGGTTTTTAAACCTGATTGCAAATCCTTTTTTTTTTTTTTTTCCTCTGAATGCTGGTCATCATTCCAGTAAGACTGGAAATCTTAGTTAATTTATTAATTATAATTTATCTCCAGGGAACAGTTTCATGCTGTGAAATTTATTTCCAGGGAACAGTTTCACAGTTATGCCTGCTGTCAGAACTTTTCAAACTGGAAATATATCAACTAAAATGATATCACATGTTCCTCATAATGGTGTGTGTTGTGACAAAAAGATAGAAGAGGAAGATTTATTGGAAGAAGATTGCCAGATGCTGTCCAGAGAGTAGAGAAAGCTATTAGCTCTGACCTGGGTGAGTCCCTATTCTTTACCAAGCCAGTAAAGTCCAGGCCTTGTAACAAATGCTGCATGTGTAGGGTTTTTTTTGTTTGTTTTGTTTTGTTTTTTGACAAATTAAAGCACATCTCATTTTATATATATATACACATACATAAAAAGATCTTCAGCATTTCAATTACATATTAAAATGTGTCTTTAATAATTTATGGAGACTGTGAGTTTTAGAAATCTGTTTCCCATTTATCCCCTTCCTGCTGCTGGAATAAACCAGAAACTTTGAGTTCCCAGGTAACAGTTAGGTAGCAATCAGCTAGTGATCAGCACAAGCAGTTCATATGAAGGATCAGGCTTGCTCCTGAGCTGACCAGGCTGCTGTCTTCCACTAAGCACACAGACCTTTCGGGACAAGAAAATAAATTTTCTACTCCCTATTCTTGGAAGGAAAGGCACAAGAGAGAAACCATGTGAGAAACTACCAACAGGAATACAGAAAGCTCTACTAGCCTGGAGAAATACGAGCATGTAAAAGAAAACCTCTAGAGAAAGGACTTATCTAGAATTTATACAAAGAGTCTGCCTGGGGCCTTCAGATTAAAAATTTAATCATTATTAAGTGTTCACCATTATAGTGGAATTTTGGGGTGAAAAGTGAACAAGGACTTCTTGGAAGCTGCTGCATATTAGAGGGTGTTTTTTATTAGCTGCCAGATATTGACTTATCCAGCAACATGATGAAGAAATCTGGATACAATACATCTATTCTGATAAAAAAAAAAAAAAAAGGTATATAAAAGAAAGGGAACCTCTTACTTTATCGGAGTTCTTTGTTTTATCTTTTCATTTGCTGATTTATTTTTGCATTCATGGAATCTGTAACATGGCTTCCAAAAATTTTTGGAAGAAAAAGAGAGCAAAAAAGTTCCCAGTTGTTAGCAAATTTAAGGCAACTAAAATGAGGGGTTCAAAGTAAGCAAATGTGAGAGCTATCACAATAGAAAAATGGTTCAGGCTTAATGACAATAGCATTATGAAAATCAGCAATATATTTTCAATTAAATATGTGAAAAATGAGATCTGAGAAGAGTGTGTACATCAGCTGCACAATAGCTAGTGGAAAGAAAAGAAAGAGACACATTTAAAATGAGAACCCAAATAAGCACTGTTGATATTGAAGTGGTTAAGAGCTGAGAGAACTGTGGGGATAGCACTATGAAAAAGAAAAGGTGAATCAGTTAATTATAGAAATACTTATTATGTTAAGAAGTACTTTGTGTAGCATCATGTGTAGTTTTGTAGCAGTGAGGTTAGAAAAGAAAGACACTTTGTACAGGGCTATATTTGGGATATTTTAAAATGTTTATGGGAGGAAAATTATGGAAAGGAAATACATGCTCAGAAACAGAGGCTGTGTGTTTTGGAGGGTGTTTTGGGGTTTTGGTTGGTTGTTGGTTGATTTGGTATTGTTTCTTGTTTCTCCTTTTTTTTTTTTTTTTTT
>VXBQ01013558.1:4438-16114 GCA_013400175.1 Phainopepla nitens
AAAAAAAAAAAAGGAACATCGGCAAACAGCAATACAACATAAAGCTGGGCAGCTACAAAGACAGTTGTACTGTATCATGAAAGCCATCTCCTACATCATGTCCATATCCTGTTTTCATTTAAATTTTCAGTGACACTTCTCTTTATTTCTCTGTTTTTCTAAGTTCTTCCAGTTTCTCAGCTCCACACTTTGTTTTTCCATGTTGCTGCTACTGCTGCACTGGATACAGAACCAATGTGTTCAGAATAGATAACAAGCAGTGTTTTGGGTGGATAAAAAGGCAAAAAGGACACAAAAAAAAGAACTGACATCTCTTTGATTAGGGGCTGAGCTACAAAAACTCTGAAGACTCTATCCCACTTTTCTAAGAGTTATTACCAAAATTATTTTCTCAGATTCTCTAAAAAAGCCCACCAAGGGAAATTAATGCACTCAGCCACACTGAATTCACATTACTGTGAATTCTGTATTTCTCCTGTATTTCTTAAAATGAACATGCATAAACTGAAAAGGGTCTTTTAAAACAGCCTTGGGGATTGAGAGATTTGCTTTTCAGCACACTTTGACATTAGTGTGTCTCTACTCAGAGGAGTGAGGACAACAAACCACCTCAAAGTCAGACTGGTGCATATCAGAGACTGTGTAGAAGACACAAGCTAGCCTATCTAGAGAGGTGTTAAAGCAGAGGTGTTAAGGTAAACAAAAATATTTCTTTTTATGTTTCTATTTTTCAAATTTCCCTGAAGACAACAAACAGGCAATTTTTTTTATTATCTATTAAGAGCCCTTTGAGTATACTGAGAAGATGGTCTCTCTTCAGTTCTTTCCCATGAGTTTTTAGACAGAAAAAAACCAAGAATGGAGGGCTATAGTCCCAAAACCTGTTACTGAAAGGTTTCAGTCATGAAATTGCAATACATGCCCCCAGACACAATCCAGGACAAAACATGATGTAACTTCATTAAAAAGAGGAAAGTGGAAGAAGCACTCTTTTGTCTTTTTATTTCAGAAGGATTGAGATCTTAAATTGAGATATAAACCTTACTTGGATTTTGCAGAATAAATCCTAGATTTCTTCAAAAAGAAGGAAAAAAAGTGTTTTAATTGGCATGTGCAAGTACCTTCATAGGGAGAAAATAACAGATAATAAGGAGGTTGTTAATTTTACATGAATGGCACAGCAAGAACTTTGCAGTGAAGCTAAACATCTTCAATTTAGCATCAGCAATAATGACAAAGCATTGGAACAAACTAGCAAACTACTAAATTTTAAGACATATTTTTTGTGTCAGAGAAGTCATTTATTTCATGTATCTAAATTTTGAAAATAAAATTTGTGTACATGATAAGTGTCTATTCTTTATTAAAGTAATTAGAGATACGATTTGAACCAAGGACTGCAGCACTCCTGTAGCCTATATTCTGCCTCTTTCAAGAGATGTCTAACTAAATTTGCACTTCTACCTTAATTTCTTCATCTGTAAAATGGAGATAACACTACTCATTTACATATCTCAGTGCATAGGGTGAATTAACTAATGTTTTAAACTGCCATAAAGATGAAAGCAAACTTCAAACATAGTTTGATTAACAGAACCATTCATACCATCACCAAATTAATAAAATAAAAATTCCTTTACAGATTTCTTGCAAAGATCAGTAATAATTATAACAACCAGGGAGTCCAGATATTAATAGTTTAAAGGTTGTTCTGTCATATTCATGAATGTCACAGAAATACCAGCGTAGCTTCTAAAAGGTGACTGAGAGTGGCCCCTCTGAAAACAAAGTGTTCAAGAGTTCAGGACTGAAGTCCTCCCACCTTCACATAAATTCTGTGGCTGTCATGAGCTTTTCTCATGTTCTATACATCAGCTATGTCTACTTGTAGAGAAAAAAAAAAGACTATGAAGAAAGCCAAGTTTTAATTTAGAATTTAATAAAAATTGATTAAGCATCACAGAGCACAAACAAAGCTGTTCCATAAATCTCTCAGCTCTTTTTATGCAGGAATGAAAGAAAACACTGTCTGCTGAAGCAGATGACAGATGCTGGCTTAAAGATAAGTATTATTTATACTTCTGTACCAGATTTCTTCTTATGCATATCTTATCATGCATGGATATACAATCAACAAAGCAATGATTCTGTATCAGTCAAAGACCTTACAACATACTTTTTCTTCATGGGAATTTATTTTATAAAGTTCATTGTTCAATAAAAAATGGAGAAAAAAAGAAATTTAGACATTTCAATAAAATGTTTAAATTATATCTGAAATATTCTTTCCTGCTGAAGTTCTTAAATGGAGCAAATGAAAGGTATATAAAACATCATGATTAGAAATGCACTGAGGAGTTGAAAATCACTGAGGAATCCCTCTAACATCTGCAAATATCTGAAGTCAAGGAATCTTTAATAAAATTAGCTAATGCAGGTGATTTCTCCTCAGACTAGTCCAACAGACTCTTCCCTCACTACAAAATGTAGAGTATCTGCACAGCTACAATCCATGGTAGCAAGTTTTAGCATTATCACGGGTATGAACATATATTTTTACTAAAAATTCTTTTTTCATAAGCAAAATTAAATATAATTTCCATGTTATATTTCCTTCCTTTTCTTACACATTTTCTTTCCTCTCTCTCTATGAACACTCATTTAGTAGTAGTGCGCTGAAACACTGTATTTTTCTGGCTTAATAATCTAAGAGAAGAGAGAAAAGGATACAATAGTCTAAATGGCTGAAGAACCTTCCTGCAGTGATCTACTCTAATTTGTCTAAAGTCAGATTTTGAGTAATGCAGACACAAACAGTATGTTTCTGCTGTGATATACAGGCACCTCCATCATAATCATAAAAAAATGTTCTGAGAGGATTCAAGTGATAATGCTTCAAAATTACTGGCAAAGAAATTAACTTGTAGGCACTTTCTTTAATTGAGTACAACTGTGTCTTGAGAATTAGAAATTTATAACTGAAATAGGTTACATAAATCAGCACTTATGCTGCAATATGGAATTAATTTTTCTTTTTTGAATAACACAGAAATACACTGTAGGACCATATCAACTAGAGGATTATAAGTCTTCATGAGTTTCTAGAATACTATCATTCCCCATAAAGATACACCACACAGGAAAGTTTATCTGAGTAAGTAAGAAACACTCTTTTCAAATCTAGCTATTAATATCCATCAAAATACCTTGACAACCTGTAATATGATTGAAATAAATTGAAAGTTTTATAGCACATATTTATCTTACCTCTGTATGAACAGTGTGCTTTTTCATTCATAGTGAATGACACTAAAAAGACTAGCTACTGTATTTATGGGATTTAAACAGTTTTGCATTCTTCCTTTTAATTAAAAACGCTGTCACTAAAAATTTTTTGCCATGCCTGGACCTTTTGAAGTGAATATATGTTCATGCTACAAATGCAATTAAAGATCGTAAGAGCGAGAGAAATTTAGGCATCTTTAGAGGAGATTGTTGTTTGTGCTCATGGTGCATTTTCAATAACGAACAAGAAAACTACGTCTCCTTTGTATGCTTTGTGGAATAAAAATACATACTGCCAGGTGAAACAGCTAAGGCATCTCCTAATAGCAATGGGTCCAATTTATCACTGGGTTTTGGAGCACCCTATCTCTTAGCAGATAGCTGATAGAAGTATTTACAATGACTGGTCAGTCCACTGATCAGCCATTGTCTGTCAGGAAGACACTTGAAATAACTATGACCTAAACCAAAGAGGCTTAAGAATAGGGTTACTTAAAGTTTTAGAAAATAGGAGGAGAAAAACCTCTGAAAGAAGCACCAAAATACATTCATTTTAAGTGGTCTAAAGTAGTTCCCACATTTCCACTCACTGACTGGACTGTTCAGGGCAATGTCTTATAAATCAGCGGAGTCCAAGTATTATTTTCATAGCGGAGAATATTGGGATTTTCCAAAACATTTAAATGGAAATCTTCCAAAGGTATCCTCAGAATGTCACTTTATTTTTTAATTTCTCTATCTGCCATTTTTTTAAGAGGTAGGAAAATAATTTTCAAATCCAGCCAATCTGAAGAACCAGCTAACTTGCATAATAAGTAATGCAAAGGTATGCCTGTTTACACGACATATACAGATTTGACACTGTGTCTACACATGTAACAGATGAAATACAAAGACACTAAATAATAAGCTTTTATGTTTATCATAATTGTCAGAGAGGGAAATGTCATAAAAATTTCCACCAACTTCAAAAGAATTTGGATTAACTCCTCTGAATCATGATAGCAGCATGGGAAATTCCTTTCTTCAGAATTTAGAAACTCATCTGAAAATGTCAGTGGCTTGTTTTATACTATTATTGACTCCAAGAAAAATGTGTCTTGGAAAAAATATCCCTATCAAGCAAAATACTACACAAAATAGCAACTGAAAAAATATCTATTCTACAGACTTAATTTTAGCATTTCCTTTCTTTTTTTTTGGACAGCACTGTAACTGTATTTCCACCAACTCAGGCCTCTTGTTAATATAATCTTTCTTGTTTATAATTACGACTTATTCATTACACTTCTGATAGTCAGCCATCAGTCTCTGATTTATGACAATTAGGTTTTCAAAACTAGTCACAAATATAGCTCTCCCCCTATGCTGAATATCCCACCTTTTTTTTATTTTTTCATAGAGGATACGTCATAATTTTTATTGAAAGTAATACATCTGAGTTTGTCTGTCACAATAAATATTAAGTGTTCTGGGCCTTTCAAAGGGTTGACTTTTCTTTCATCTGTCTTTCCTCCTGGAATTTCTGCAGTGTAGGAACTTAGCAATGCTGAGTGTCTAGTAGAATGTAACATTTCATTAGAAATGAAACAAACCTTAGAAACTTAAAAAACCCCCACAAATCTATTGGCATTTCCCTGCAAATTGGCAAGAAAGGAACAGGGGAAGAAAAAAAGCCAAACAAGAAAAGGAAACTCCTGCTCCTTAGGACTAAAACATAAAACAAGTGAGAAAAAGAAGTGGCATCCCTAATCAATAAAGTCCTCTCTGGCACCCATTCTTCAAAGGGAAGCACCATCAGGGCTGAGCTGCTAAACAGTTAATCTTCAGTAACTCCACTAAAGAGCACTAGTGGCAGGCTGCCCATCATTCTCTTAGACAGAGCTTGTCAGAGAAAGTAGGGCAGCATGTCCAGCCCAGCAGTCAACTGATTACTAGCGAGCTCAATGGGGCTGCCGGCCAACTCCTGAGACTGCTGCCAGCCCCTTGGGTATTCAAAGGCCAGGATCCAGTGTGGCTCACTTTGCCAGAATCACATGATGTCAGTGCTGTTTTCTCCAGACCAGAATAACCAGTCATTCAGGTTGCTGCAAATGGTATGCAAACAAATGTCAGAAGCTCAGCAAGGCTCGCACCTGCATTAACTTCCAGGGGTTATAGCACAGGTTGTATCCTCACCTCTGCAGAGTGTTTCTAAGATACAGAGAGGCATAGAGTGATGTCCATTGAGGCCCCCTGCAGTAACTATATTAAAAAAAACATTCTATCGTAATTGAACTGACCAAATCCCACTCTCAAAACTAAATTTCTAAATATTTTTTAAAATATAGATGACACCAGAGAGTTGGATCTGGTAGAGCTGAACAGAAACCAGCTAGGTATTTACAGTTAGATGTATGGAATTGAAACAAAACTCCAAAAATGTCTAAGAAGAAAATGTGTATTCACTTAATTTCTAAGGAAATTCAAATCTGAAAAAAACATTGTACTGGTTTACAAGCAGTATGCTTTCCATAAAACATTTCTCTCCCTGCAAATTTCACCCAACTCAATGCACAAACTTGTCAACTTTCATTTGATGTGCTCAACAGCATATACAATACCGTAAATTTGCAAATGATTTGCAATGTGAAATGCAGTGATGGTAGAAATAAAAGAACAAAATTTCTTTTCTACTTCAAAAGTTTGCAGGTTTGTCAAGCTCACAAGCCACCTGTGTGGGTGCAGTTAGGTTTCTGAAGTCTGAGTCTGACTAAGTGGAGAAAAAACAGGCAGCCCTTTCCCTGCAGGGTTTCTTGGGTTTGGGGGTTTCTTTTGCAGGTTCTGTTGCCTGTATCAGTGTATGAAGCCCAGAGAAATATCCCTAAGGTATTAAGTGCTGCTGCACCTGGGTCAACACAGATTCTGGATGAATAGATGAGAGCAGCCCTGGGGGGAAGGTGCTGGGGGATGAGGGGCTGGACATGACCCAGCCATGGGCACTCACAGCCCAGAGAGCCAAATGTGTCCTGGGCTGCATCCAGAGCAGCGTGGGCAGCAGGGCAGGGAGGGGATTCTGCCCCTCTGCTCTGCTCTGCTGAGACCCCACCTGCAGTGCTGCATCAGCTCTGGGGTCCTTCCCAGCACTGGAAGGACATGGACCTGTTGGAGAGAGTTCAGAGGAGGCCACCAAGTTGATCAGAGGGACGAAGCACCTGTTGTATGGGGAAAGGTTGAGAGAATTTTGATTGTTCAGTCTGGAGAAGACAAGGCTTTGAGGTGACCTAATTGTAGCCACCTAACACCTGAAGCAAACTTACAGGAAAGATGAGGCAAGACTAGTTACAAGGAAACGTAGTGACAAGACAAGGATGGATTCAAAATTATATTATGTTTAACTTAGGTATTCGAAAGAAATTCTTTGCTGTGAGGATGGTGAGACACTCATTGTCCGAGGAGGCTGTGAATGCCCCATCCCCGGCAGTGTTCAAGGCCAGGTCANCGAAGCACCTGTTGTATGGGGAAAGGTTGAGAGAATTTTGATTGTTCAGTCTGGAGAAGACAAGGCTTTGAGGTGACCTAATTGTAGCCACCTAACACCTGAAGCAAACTTACAGGAAAGATGAGGCAAGACTAGTTACAAGGAAACGTAGTGACAAGACAAGGATGGATTCAAAATTATATTATGTTTAACTTAGGTATTCGAAAGAAATTCTTTGCTGTGAGGATGGTGAGACACTCATTGTCCGAGGAGGCTGTGAATGCCCCATCCCCGGCAGTGTTCAAGGCCAGGTCAGATAGGGCTCTGAGCAACCTGGTCTAGTTGAAGGTATCCTTGGTCATGGCAGGGGATTTGGAATGGAATGATCTTCAGGGTCCCCTTCCAAACCAAACCATTCTATGACCCTATTTTTAGGAAGGCCTCTGTACTTCATGGAGAATAACCACTAAGAAGAGTGGAAACTATGAGGAAAGAAGGAGTATCTCTGGCACTCTTACAATAACAACAACAACAACCACCAAACAAACAAACAAAAAAAACCTGATAGAATTAACAGTAATTTTCACAAAGCCAAATTCTACTCATTTTGACCACTTTTAGGTAGTATCTTAGTGTCTAAACCAAAAGAAACAGTGATGCAAGATACAAACCAACATGATCATTGTAAAAAAATCGGCTTTAAACACTGAGCTAGAGCCTCAGGCCCAACACAGCTGCCCAGAATACTTCAGGAAGCCAGGAATTCTCACAACACAGACAGAATTGGGAACAAAAAAATCTCTAGCTGACAAAGTAAGCATGTCAGGATGGCCTGGTAACAAAAGAAGATGGGGTTGAAATGCAGTCTCAAACCCCTTTGGCTCAAATGTCTGTCTCCGGAGATGTATGCCAGCATCTGCCTGCAAAAATGCAGGGACTCCTTTTATTTTGGAGAACCACTGCCAATATCCAAAGTCAATCCAACAGTCAGTAACATCTCAGCTTTTGACTTGTCCTTGTTCACCCTAGTGTCTATCTGTTGCAGAATTATGAATTAGAGTTAAATCACACATAACTTTAAACCTCAGCCAATTATCAGCAAAAGCATGGCACTCTGAAATAACAACAGGTGTGTGTTTCTCAGATTTCTTTGGCATCAGCAACATCCTCCTCCCCTCCAGCATTTGAGACTTTTGACAAGTGGCCCTTCTGTCTCATTCCTAGTCTAACCAGAAAGGATATAAGGTTGCACCTATGACAGCCATTTCTATTAACTTGAAGCAGCTATGAATAAAATGAAAAATAATCTGTCAAATTACAGAAGTTAGAAAGGCAGTGATCCAATAACAACCAAGAGAGGTTAAAACTGCCACTCATTCAATTTGCAAGGCAGAATAACAAAAGTAACACATGGTTTGTCGATTTAGAGGAGGGGCATCTTTTTTGTCATTCAGGTTTGGTACCCTTCCACCTGGTGGCAATTAGGCTTGTAGTGTGCATTAGTCTAGCACACCTACCACACAGTATCAGAGATCAAATTGCAGTGCATGGTTTTCAGAGTAATGTCATTTATTCTTGGGAAAAGCACAGTACAATAGCTACACTATGTACAAACTTAGCAGAAACATGACTTATGACTCACAAATTAAATCCAAACACTTCATGTAAATCTTTTAGAAGTCTGAATATCCAGGATGCAAAGCCAGGAGCTGGCATTAGTATTACAGCATTCTCTCAAAATCCATTTAAGCTAAGTGTTGAACCATATGATCCTCACCCTCTATGAGCCTGGTAAATATTTAAGGCAGTCAAATTCATCTCTGAAAAATGTGTTTTTTTATTGAAAGGTGATCTTCACTGCCACTAACAACTTAGTTCTATGACTTCATTTGATCTGCTTTGCTATGAAGTATCTCAATATATTATACAATCTGTCATACTGACATGTCCCTCTTGCTACTTATATCCACAGTTGTCAATCCCAAAGATAAATTTTATTTAATTAGGGGTATAATACTAGGAGTCAATTTCAGATTTCAAGGTCATTCTAGTTTTGGTTCCTCTAGTTACTCATCCCTAACAGAATTGTATTCAAGATTTGCATTTCATACAGAGACTGCATACTGCTACTAAATACTCTGTTATTCTGAACTTTTAAGTGTTAGAGGCATGCCACATTAAGAGCCCAGCCCTTTGATTAATTTTTTTTCTTTATCAGCTGGTGTTTTTTTCCTCACATATCCCAACCTTAACTTTGTTAAACTGAATTTAAGATTAAGGAAATGGTGATGGAAACATGATTCCATATTTTGTTTAAAACATAGAACTACAAAATGGTTTTACACTTACAAGTTGCTGTAATGTATTTTACTGCTATTGAGTACATATGACAAGTATTAAGCTGTAGTGAAGTATCATTCAAATACCCCATTCATGTAAGCCGGCCAAAAAAGCAGTTAATTATCATTTTCACCATGGAGTCCCCACAATCCAAAAATCCAATAAGGGTGGAAAAGCTGTCTGAAACCTCTACTCAGTGGTCACAAATCACAGGAATGAAGCTACCAGCAAGTTTTTGTGCTTTTACAGAGAAGTGGTCATTTCTTCAACTGGTCTGTCTCTAAGGTACAGTGAAACTGAAAGTTTAAAAATAAGGGAAAAAAGTCATCTTATCATACAATGAAGAGACAGCCAGACTGGACTGAAATAATCCTGTGCAGGGAACACCCTGGCTTTTTGCTCAGTAAGTCTAGCAGCATCCTGGGCCCAAGTCCTCATGCCCCCACAAGGCTGACACAAGCCCAGTCACTACCTTGTCCTGTAACATAGGGACACAGAACCAAGCCTGGGGCACTTGGGCACAGTCCCTAAGCCACTGCATTCAGGGGAGGGGAAAGACCCAGAAGTTCTCAACAAGTTCTCAGCAGCCTCTGAGGACCACAACAAGTTGTAGAAACAAAGCAGTATTTTCCTGCCCATGCCTTGAAGAAATGCCTCAATTTTTTTTTAAGTTTTCCATGGCAGGCTTTTACACGATTGCATGAACAACACACCCAGAGGTGGCAGGCAGCTGAACTGCCTTAGAGCTCTGCATTTTTTAACCCGTTTTTCTTTTTAAGTCTACTGTGAGTTTTTTGGAAAGATGATGGAGAGCAGAACTTTCAGGCAGAAGTGAGGAGGCGGGCATAATTTGACACTGCAAGCCTCATCTTACTGAAGGGGGAAAAAGGAGCTGAAGACCAGCCTGGTCTCTTGAAATTCTTCTTTGAAAGTAAATGGATTCCAAGCATATTAAATTACAGTCTTTAATGAGACAATTTAGTCAGAGCCTCTCAAGTTTATAATTTTTCATTTGTCTATACACTTTGCTGAGATGAGGCACCTGCCCCTACAGGAGTTATGCTTCCTTCCCTTCCTTCCCCCCCTTACACATACCACTCCAAATCTGAAGGGATATTTCAATCACCACTTTGATAAAGGAGATCATTTTGGCATATAGGTGATCTAACAGATTAAGGATATTTACTTTCTTCCTGATGGATCATTCCCAGAGATATCAGCACAACACAGCCTACGCAATTAGTTTTCACAGGTGGCTGTTTTGCCTCCAGTAAAACTGCTTTCTTTCTCCTCCTGCAAGTCATAGCAGAGCAAATGTATATAAAAACATTTCAGATATGAAATAAACACTTTCATAAAAGCAGCTGTGATGCAATGCATCATTTCTGTCTGACCTGAGCTATGGAATGAACTTTTGTTGCCAGAATCAAAGATGGTAAGGAGAAAGTGGAGGACAGAGGCCAGGACAGGGCTGGGAAGATTAGGGCTCAGAATAGCACAGTGTAAAATGACCTCAAACACTCAAAGGGTAAATGCCTGTTCGGTGCAAGCACACACTCTCTGTGTACTCTGCTGAACAAGCTGTGCAAACAGGCTCATGCTGCCATGCAAGAAAAACCAAGACACTTATCTACAACTGAGAGTTAGGAAAGACAAGCCCCTCACATATTATGTGCCACAGGTAGCAGTGAATTTCCTCAAGCATAGTAAAAAGCACATCTGAAGCTGTAATTTCACCCTCATATCCTTTAACAGGTCACCGTCTAGGAAAGTATAAAAGAAAAACTTCCTAAAACTTCTGTCTGACATCTGCAAGAACTGCATTTTCAAGATACTACAATATCAATATGCAAATCTCAAACAAAATATCCAGTAAAGTTGTCTCTATGAAAAGAATCTCAAGCTGCTACACAGTAGGGATTCAAGTGAAGTTTTTTGACAAGTTCCTTCAGGACTACTCTTCATAGGAATTTGGCTATGTTATTCAAACATCTATGGAGCTTATTTGGAAACCATTTTTTTCAGTGTTCAAAGAAGAAAATGTTGGAGAAAAATCTTATTCATTTTAATTAAGTATCTTCTTTATATGGTCATTGCAGAGAGCCTACAAAGATATTCGAACATTCAGGCTCCACAACTAAACATGGATTTTTTACACTTCCTAAGCATGGTGTGCAAACCTAAACATGGTATATCAGGTCTCACTTTTAACTGGTGCCTCCAACTTACTCATATTGGAGTCTAAACAAACTACTGGTCGAGCAAGAAAGTCGTTCTTAAAAATTTTTTCCTGGAATTTTGGTTTTCTCTCAAAGATGCAATGCATACAGTAATGTTTTAATGCCTGAGAAGAAGGAAGGAAAGGAGGAAAGCAGGAAAGAAGGAAAGGAAAGAAGAAAAGAAGGAAAGATAGTTTTTTTGATAACTCCTTCAGCTTATTGATTTTGGTGAGCAATTTTATCTAGGTAATTTTATGGTATTTTATGCCCCATAGCACAGCAAGCAAGAATTATTACCAGAGGCTTCAATCTTTTTTTTTAGGGCAGAAGCTTTTAGCATTTTCAGAAACACAAAAAAAAAAAAAACCACCA
>VXBQ01013558.1:16182-41077 GCA_013400175.1 Phainopepla nitens
ACAAAAAAAAAAAACCACAAAAAACTCCAAAAGAGTACCTGTGATTATAATTGTGGTGATCCTTCATGTAAAAGTTTGAGTTTGGTATTGATTACTAGGTAGGTGGGCACACCACAGCAGCTTCATCCTCAAATTCAGTGCACAAAACACATGTGGCAGGAGTCTACAGCTCCCCTAAGAAAAACCATTACTGACTAACAATACTTGATTTGTCAGTCAGACTGTAGTTAAAACAATAATTAAAGGTATTTTATGTAGCTCACTGAGATCTTATGAGGACATACTATATCTGTGGGGATAAACTATTGTAGATTTACGTATGCTGCATAATGATTAACTGCAAAAAGGTCAAAGACCCAAATCACTCTTCATGCAAAGTGTTAATAAAAGCACTCTCTTCTACAGATATAAGAATTGACCAGAAGGGTTTTCTTGTGTAATTCAAATATAAAATTCTGAGTGCTAATTGGAAGAAATATGAATAACTGAAAAAATGTGGTCAAAATTTAAAAAATACATATACTTAGTAATATTAACACATTTTTTCTTAGTCTGTAAAAGAATATTTCACTAAATTACTTGGAGAGCGATGGACACTGGAGTGGGGATGCATCTTCAAAAGGGCCAAAAGAATAAGTAATTAAAAAACAAAGTTTGAAAAGACTAATATGAAAATCTTTAAAAACAAATAGTAAGTTCGTTATTAAAACACAGCAAAATGTTTATCCAGGGCCAACCTACTCATTTTGGAAACTAAAAGAGCTTATACAGTTTTTTTAAAGAGCTTATATAGTTAAGAGACGATCAGAAATAAATTCAAACTTTCTATTAGATCTACATTTGTTTATTAAAGTTGCACACCTGTACAGATTGACTCAAGGCAAAAGTGCAATTGAGGATATAATCTGGTCTGTAGAATACTTTTTACATAAGAAGGAACAAGCCCCATGCAGCTATAACAAACTCTATGTAAGTTTGTAAGTTGATAGGGTGGAAAACTAAGATAATTTACATTCTGTTGCTCAGACACAAACAGAGAACTCTCCTTTCTCAGACTAATGTTTAGAGTTCCTGCACTCTATCATACCAGCCTCTGTAACAAATTAATTCAGAGTAAGTCTCTGAAGAAACCTTAACTAACTCAACTTCCATGATGTGCTCAAAACACTTGGAAGAAATTAGGGTCTGATTTTGTGCTACTAAGTAGCTTTTTTTTTTTCATATCTTTGCCACTGAAAGGCCTTTGCCACAGAAAAGAACCAGCAACTTCTGACTGTCTAATGATTAATGGCTGCTGACCACACCAGTATCAGATCTGAAAAACGTTTCATAGCTCTGTGGCTTCATGGTTTCACAAGCATTTGTATTTCCAAGAAATACATAATGCCAAAGAGGTAAGGAGAAATAGCTGAGGTTTGTTCATACCCTCCATTCACTACTGTCATTTGAGCAAGCCAAAAATTAATTCTTGTTCCTTACTTGAAATGATCCTTAAAAAAGACACATTTTCTAAAGCTGTATAATTTCCATTATTAAATCAAATATCATTACATTATGTTTTTAACAGTATAATGTCTACCAGTAATGTGTTCTTCTTTATCCTATCTTTTTACCATTCCTCTAATTCTCTGAAGAAACTTCTTGTTCCCACTATGTCAGAAACCAACAGCTTTTCCCCTCACTTGCCTATTTGATGAAGAACTGAGACAAGAGGAGGGAACAAATTCCTCTACTTAACTCCGAAGAGGACCTCTAGAGCTGGTAACAAAAGCTGCAGAAGTCCAGCACTGTTCCTGAACTGAAAATGCTCAAAGCACTAAGCACCCTCAAAAGCATTTGTCTGCCAAAGTCTGATATGATTGTAAACTAGTATACAAACTGAGTCTTTGCAAGTGCTTATAACTTGGCCACATCCAGGTCTTTTTTCAGAAGAACAGCAACAGGAATACCCTGAGACCACAATGACCTCTATGCCAAATTTCAAGATTTTGCTCAACATCATGGAGAGGTCAAAGTTTATCAAGACACCAGCTGTAAGATACATTTATTACAACCAAACATATATTTAGTTAATGCCATTTTTAGGAATGCCTAGCCCAATTTTGCTAAAACTTTATAATAAAGTTCAGCCCCAGGTGACATTGTGCACGGCAAAGTCAAAGTTTAAAGAAGGGAAGCTTGACTGATTTATAAACAAAAGGAAGGATCCTTGTAATGGGAAGATCCTGGCTACCTCAACTCTCAACAGTGTTACCAGTCTCATTTAGAATAAAAAGAAATAATGATCTTTTTAAGAAAAAATAAGAAGTAACCAATTGGATCTCTAATTTAGACATTTTAGAATTGTAATAACATGAATATAGGAAAAATCTGTATTTGGGAGATGAAAATATCTTTCCAGATTGCTGCTAAACAGATAACAAATACTAACCAAGTTTGGCATAGAATATGGGTCTTCATGGGGTACAGTGCATTTAGCCTCATCAGGGATTTGTCTTTGAAAATATTCTGGATCACAAAATTCTGGGCCCAAAAGATGTCCCAGTCTCGTATTCTATCCAGCTGCTTTAAGCTGAAGTCTAAGTCACCCTTCTTAGCCCATGAGACACTGCATATTCACTGTTTTTAAGGAACTTCTGGGGCTCAGAAAAGTGCTTAGCTGAGAAATGGCTGCATCTGTCTCTCTGCCTATCTTCTCCACAGCAACATGGAAAGGACAAGGTCATATTTTTAAGATTTCTATGATGAATGGAGGCTTTGCTTCCCAGCTTATATAAAAAGTCCTGCATTAGGCAAATACATAGTGCCCTCTGCCCCTTTAAAAGGCAGGCTCCTTTGCGACTCCTTCCACTGCTGTGATTAGGAAATCATCTTTCTCCAATAAACTCTACCCAGTGTCATCCCAAGTAAGAAGACCACACAGAAATTTCATATTGCCCATCAAGTCTTCCGAAACAGAGAGCACACTTGACTCTTCCTTAGGTGATTTGCCTCAGTAAATGTGCTTTTGAAAACTCTGCTTAGGAGACAACTACATGGTATATACGTGATATAAAATAGGTGTAAAGTGAACAATTGTGGGAATCCAGGACACAGGAATATCTCCTGTGCCTGTCCTGAGTGGTCTTATTCCTCAGGAGAACACAGTTTTCAATTTTGGCCATGGAAAAAGCTTCCAGGACTTTGTGAGAAGTTGAGTTTTTGTTAAGGTATATAGTAGATAACATTGTAGTTTATCACAGGGTGAAAAAGTAGATTTTGGGTTTTTAGTATGGAAGGTAGATGAAAGACAAGATGGAGGACTTTGGGTGTTGACTCATTTTCTTCCTTCTTCTTCATCTACTCTATTTTCTGCAGTGTTGGTAACACAGTGATTGGTTAGACAACGTCACAATGCAGATGTAACATGACTGAAGAATAATTAGGAATTGGCAGAAAACTAAAAACATTCTACATGTTAGGTACATTGTAAAACTTAATTGGATAAGGTATCTATATAAGAATCCTTGCAATCGTCCATTTTGTCTGTTTCTGGCACGTGTCACTGAAGTGTGCAGAGCCTGTTGGCACCTAAGGCTCTGAACTGTGATAAAGAAATAATAAACAACTGAAGACTGAAGCCAGTGAGTCCCGCTCGTCTCATTCCTGGTTCCTGATCCTGGCACAGACTTTTCTCAGGGGATTCCCAGTAAGGAGAGTCCCCTGTGGCAGCCGAAGACTCCCACATATGGTGCCCCTGTGTGAGGAGACAAGGAGACTCTGACAAACAATGAACAGTAAAAATTTGCTAAATCATGGAAGTCAGTGGTACACATATACACACAAGAAAGCTTTCTCTTCAGTAAATATAAAATAAAGAATTCATGCACTGAAGTCCTAGATCTTAAATACATAGATTCATATTAAACTGTCAAAGTACTACTTCTGTCAGGGGATTTGTCTGACTTCAAGGGAATTGTAGCCTCTTTCAGGGCATCCTGCTCCTTGGAAACACTGAAGGCCTCATATATTCTACTTCCACTCAATATTTTCTATACTGGGATTCTGGATAGATTTGTATCTCTGGATTTTTGTACTCTATGAAGCAGTTCATCTTGGCATGGGATAACACAGACCTTTTGTTCCTCTTCCAACTTTGTGTAGAGAAAAGCACAGGATTGAGCTTCACCTTTAGTTATGTTAGTTAGCATAGAATGGCTGTTGGAATAGCATTTTGAGAAAGGATTGAGGCTAGGCATTTTGCAATGCCTAGATATGAGCTATCTGCCAACTCACAAATTTTAAGAAGATAGTTAAGTTAAAATCTCAATACCCATGTCATATTGTAAAGAGCAGTAAAGCAATTGAAAGCTTCTTCAGTGAATGTATAGGTCAAAACCACAAAGATTTCCCTGTAGAGGGTAATGACACTGAGAAAAGTTAACTGTTGACTCCTTTGAAATAAAACTGCTACATGATACTCAGTAATGTACAATATTTTGTAGCTATTAAAAACTGACAGTGTTTCTGTTACTATATTCTGTATTCTTTTGCAGCAACTAATTCAATTGATTGCATATCAACCTTTTTTTTGCTAAAAAAAAAAAAACATGGAACAAAGTGCTTGATTTTCTGAACCTACTGACTTACTAACCTAGGGAAATGCCACACAACAACAGATGACTACAACAAATTTCTGCAGCTGATCTGAGCACAGGCTACAGTTTTACTGAAAAATCTCACAGCCTCTAGCCAGTATTATTCAACTGGTAGAAGTTTTTTTTTTTATATCTGGTTTTTGCCTCATAAGAAGATATTTCAAAAAATGTTGGACTAAAAATCTTACGAGATCAAGTCAATACTTTCTTTCTCCAGCTGAAGCAGAAGTAGTGCAAGTATCGACTGATTTGCTGTATTTCAGCCTTTCTGATCCCAGATGGAAACATGAACTGGCGAGTTCCAGAAAAGAAGGTTAGTGAAAATCTAGTTTACTATTTCACTTCCTTGAAAATACATCTGATTCAAGGTTGGCTTTAACTAGCTGTTAGACAGTAGCTCAACCAGTATTAATGAAAACATTGATTACAAATTGTTCTTCTTGAAACTCATATGTTACAGCAGCATACAGTATCAGTAACTGCTTCTGCCAAAATTTCACCAGTCATTTGCTTAGGATTTTCCTGTTTACATATAAGTGATTCACACTTGTTGCCACATTCACCTTATTGCCTATTATATATTATCCATTACTCTTCAAAGTCACCGTTTCTCATATTTTTGTGATTATTATTCTTTACTCTGTGGAGGTTTATTTTTGGACAGTCCTGAACTAAATGGTAGTGACTGCAACGTCAGTGATTTTTTTGCCATGGCATCTAATATTTCCTATATTATCTGCAATTTTTGTAACTGAAGAAACTGTCAGGCCTTGTGTGAAATATGTCAGAAACACCATAGGAAAAATGTATTAACATCAGAGAAGAGTCTCCATTGATTATGAACTCCATATGCTATTATTTTCATTGTTCGCATCTATTACTGGGATGATTACAGCCATCTTGTATACATATAATAACATTTAATGAAAAAAAAGTTGGACTTTTATATGTGAAGAGACTTTTTATTTCACATTCACTTCAACCTCTCTTGGTTTTTCTTTCCTTTCAGGAGTGCTGAGAGATTAGATTGGTGCCCTAGGGACTGTTAAACTTATTTTAATGTATTTTAAACATCTTTTACCTTTTTTTCCTTTCCATGAATATGATAAATGGTGCAGCTGGGAAACTGAAAGACCATAAGGAAAACAAGAAACCATTCTGCAAATACACAGTTAAACGTTCAGTGTTTTAGGAAGAGTAAACCAAAGTAAGCCACTAATGTCTTTTTTCTTTTAATTTTCATTTTTTTTTATTTTCATACAAAATTATCACCAACTTCAAAATAGTGATATGGTTAAAAGGTCAGAAGGAAATTTTATGAGGTCCTTAGCAGCAAAGTTTTTAGTATATATCCTTTTCAGGCTGATGTTCCTTGTGTCCTAGTAGATCTGCAAATTTTCTTTTTTTTTTTCTTTTTTTTCCTATTGCTAGATATATGCTTTTGAGGGTGGTTTGTGTTTTCTGCTTTTGCTTAAGAAGACAAATCTTAATCTTATCCATGCAGCTGAATGAGATATTAAAATAGTGCCATTTTGGAGAAGAGTTAAAGACCAACATCTTAATGTTTATTGGGTCAATCAAAGGGCTAAAACTAGGGATGAAATAGAACTAATGCCTGAAGGTAAGGAATAATATATGGAGAGTTCTACAACTTCAGCTTCCTGGTGCTACATGAAAAGGTAGAAAAACCAGGATTTCCAGGTCACTCTATCCACCATATGAAGATGTATAGAAGCCGTGCTTTGCTGTTCTCCCCTAAAACAATTTAATTGCTTGTGTTGCTGCATTATGTTCTCTTCTTTTTAAATTGTATTATACCAGACCCTAGCTACAGAAATACTAAAAGGATAAAGTCTGCAGGTCAGCAAGAATCCATGGACTTGCTGAAGGACCACCATGAACAATAAGACTGTTAAAATAAGGAAAAAAATTTCAGACCTATGCATAAAGGAGTTTCACCCACTCATGAGAGAAAAAAATGAATCTTTGATTTTTGGCTACCATTTTGCTGTCTTGTGAAGCAAGTAAACATACTGTGTTTAGGTCGGAAAATCAAATCTGAGCTAGTAAAAAGAACAGTGTGGTAAATAAAATCTTAGTTTGAGATTTTATGATTCTTACAATACTTACTGAAAAAGACCAACAAAGTTTACAAGTCAAACATACCAAATACTTAACTGTGCCTATTTGGATAGTATATACAGATGTGCTTTAAACTCTCTGCCCTTTTAAAACCAATATTAACTACCTTTTAAATGGCAATGAAAGATCAAATTTGTCTTGTATATCTTATGTATCAGTAAATTTCCATGGTCAAAGAGACTGTAGAACTTCCCTGTATGTACCATATCAGTCTGCAAAAGACTCAGCAAACAATAATTGCAGATAACAAATAAAACATAGAGGCAAATTACTCAGAACATCATCTTTTATCTGGATCTTATGATATTTTTATGTTGTATTTAGTTTCATAAGCATCTATTTCTTTTAAGTCATTTATACTACACAAATATACAATCTATTGATTTCTGCCAACAAAGGGATTTTCTTTTTCCGCAGAAATACAATCTATGCATATACAGATTTGAAAGATACGATGGAAGCTCCAAGTGTTTTAATAGCCCATTATCAAAAATTATCCCTTGGCAATAAAAGCCCAGACCACTGGCTTGAGATCAAGTCAATGAAAAATAGGATTATACAATTTTATCAAGAGAGAGAGGGACAGAGAAATGTGTTTTAAAAAGCCTAGGATCACAGAGAGGGAAAAAAATCCAGAGAGAGTAAAGACAGATCAGCTCCATTTTCAACCCAATCTACTTGTATCTCACCTACAAATCCCCTGGATTTTCTATGTGTTTTTTTTTTAGTTTTAAAAGAATAAAAATGGACTAATGCTTTATATTTGCTATTTTTAATAAAGAGGAAAAAATCTCACTAGGAAAAAAAAAAAGAACAAGAGGTGACAGGAAACAAAACAGCATTTTGTCTTAAATTTGCACAACCTAATTTATAGTAATAAAGCAGAACCTAAGAGTTCTGGTAAATGTCAGTGCAGTCATGTTCATTACATATGTTGATAGGTATGAAGCAAAGTCTCTGTAGGCCCTTCAAAAATTGCACACAGCCGATTTAATGCAAACCAGAAGTCACTCACTGCTGGATGAACACTCAGTTTCATTCCCACATGGATACTAAGACAAAGCAGGGGGAGGGGNGGGCCCGCTCCAATAACAACATCTGCTTGGCAGCTTTTCAAACTCATGGATAGTTATCTAACTGAGGCTTTTGTGCTGCACTGTTTATTCTATGTGAAGAAATGCCTCCTTAGTTGAAAGAGTACTTTAGAAAAGCTGTGCAGCTATTAGCAAGTGAAGCACAAGGCTAATAACCCCCACCTGCTCATCAAATTAATTATGACATCTGAGTCATTATAACTCAGAAAGAACACATGACTGCAGACTTGTCACACGTAGAAATAAAAACACTCCACATTAGAGTAGGGAAATATATTGGGGAGGGGGGACGGGGAATAGTCCAGGAAGAAAAAAATCTAACCTTCTACAATTCAGTTATTAAAAATGCGCCTTACTCACTGCCCAAAGGCAAAAACTGAAGGAAAGAGGATAGGAGTGGCTAGAATTTTCCTGAAGAACACATCTCTACCCTTCTGTGTGGGCTTTATCAAAAAAAGAACAAAAACATATTAACATATTGATCTGCACAGAAGGATTGTAAATCTGCATGTTTTGTGAGAAACCTTGTTTCTGTAATATTTCATAGTAACCTGCTAATTCTTATCTCATCTTTCCCTCCCCAATTCAGTTACTCCAAATGTAACATACGTATCTTAAGAAAGGATATTTTCAGATTTAATGAGGACTAGAGTAAAGAAAATTCTGTTGGGGAAAAAAAAAAGTCTAATATATCAGCCAAATTTTAACTATTTAGAAAATAGCAAAAGAATTAAAATACTCAAAAAGTAAAATACCTGCTAGTCAGATTTCACTTAGCTCAGACTGTAAAGGACTAAACATTGCCACACTTTGTATGTACATGTTGGCTACTAATTTGATTACTAAAACTATTGGATCACTTTGCCACAATACACACAGATAATAAGTTCCTTTCTTTCAGGTACAGTTATAAACTCAAATAAAAAGGTTAAACCATACATTTGCTTGCTACACTTCTAAATGTCTCCTTCTTTCAGAGAAAAGGTATGCATTTCCTGTACTTTGCAACACTTTTCTGGAAATCATAACAATTTTTCACTGTGAAAGACTCAGCCCTGCACCTCACTCTGTACTTCCCTCTCAAAAGCGGTTCTTAAATACAAACTACAACTAATGGCTAATTAATTTTAAATAATTCTCAGACTCCTATCAAAATCAGGTGATATGTAAAACAAGCCATTATTACGTTTGTATATATAATGTATTTTAGTTCAGTGAATAAAAATACATTGGGCAGTAAACACATTAATGTTGGAAAAGTGTTTTGTTTTGCATTAGTCCCAACTGATTCACTATCAACAGTGCTTCCTCCAGAGAAGGGCACAGAGCCTCTGAGTAAATACTCTGTTACAAAGAGCATACCTTCAAGAAAAATTTTATTACAGGCAGGGTTTTTTAATCAATTACAGAAATAAAAAACATTTTCTAAGTCAGTCACAAAACACAAGCTGAAAAGTAGATAGGAAATTACTTGTTACAGATCATCTTCATCTACACCATTTCTCCCATGAGTGCATATTTTCTCTGTGTTAGTAGCAAATACCACCCTTTGCAAGTAAAGACCTCCAGCATTATTTCTGGTGAAAAAATGTTGTAGAATTAGCTTTCAGACAAGATGATACTGGTTGTCTGGCCTCTTCATATTTTTCAAGTAATATGTATGCAAATTACTGGGAAAACCATGTTGAAACCTCATTTTAACTATTCTTTTTTATTTGGTTTTACTTCAATTATTTTTGCTACTTGAATAAAAATTTTGGTTGGTTTATTGAACTTTTTCATTTAGCCCAAAGTTGAGAGGCATAAAAAGAAAGTAAGTACTAAAGAGGAAGTCCCAGCTTTGCTTTTGCCAAATAAGACTGCTACATATACTAGGAAATAAATTACTATCACTTGAACGTGTCAGTGCTGTACAACCAGAATAAAGAAGAAACAGGAAATATATCAATCACGCAGACAGGTTTTTCTGCACAGATTTTTAAGCCTGCTAGGATAAGCCTCACATTCTGTCTTCTCAAAAGCTCCATTTTTGGAGAAATTCTCTTTAAAGGAGACTTGATGTGTTGATATTGAAACCTATGGCTTCCCCCACCGTATGATTAGGTCTGTAGGCAGAAATATTACCGTGCTCCTCCCTGCTATGCTCATACTTCCTGCCACAGAACTGTTTGCAGTGCCCTCCTCACAACCTGTTCCTGCCCTGCATGATCCACAGGCACTTATTGCTCCTTCACATTACAGAAAACACTAGGAAAACAGAGAAGAAATAAAGCAAGGAAGAACAGGATTCTCACTGACTTTAGTTTAATGGATTATTTGATAAAAAGGATATACAGTTTTTATTCACTGATAAAAGCATGGGTAATTCAATTTGCAGGAATGTACTGCTTCTGTTCTGACTGTAAGAACACACAAATTATATATTGCTCTAGGACATGTTGCCCTGCAGAACCACTTAAGCGCAGCTATAAACCACACTGATTCTGGTCTTGAGCTAATATGTTTAGGGAGTTCTAACAGAAAAGAAAAGGAAATTTTTTTCTCAGCTGGTACACTGTTAACTGAATCTACAACAATGCACATGACCAAAGTTTGAGTGGTACCATCAATTTACAAAATACCTAGCAAATCTAAATTTTGTCTGAAGGCTCTATGTATTTTTCCCAAAATATCATCTCATCAGAAATTAATCAGAAAGTAAGTAGAGATGTAGAATTCGTGAGCCAAAATTTAAATGCAGTGTTTGCAAATGCAATATCCAGGTGGAAAGAGTTTATGCTAAACTGGTCCAAATATTTTTAAAGTTAATTTTTCATAACTAGTTCTCACAGTCTTTACCATGATGAATGATAAATATGTATTCCAGAAAAATGCAGCTAGAGCACAAAAGCTTGTGCACTCACACACATGCACTGCATACACATTATGTATGCTAAAGCGCATGAAGGGAACATTATGCAAAAAAAGTGTGATCTGTGATAACCACAGACAAAAACCAATTGTACACAGAATTTTCTGACAGGTTGCTATATTTAGCAACATTGTCATTGAATTCTTAAAAGTGCCAAAGGACACTGCAGTTAGAGTGCATATTTCTCTAAATTCTGCAGTTCCTAGATCTTTACAAAGCATACTGCTTCTCATATCCACATAATCTCTGCACACATCTCCACCCCTGCTTCCTTCCCAATGGTACGTGGTCTTGAAAACACAAATGTTCAAGTTTCCTGGAGCTGAGTGAAAGAGGAAAAGTCACACTCCCCCGGGGCAAAACTAAAGGTTCTCGGCGCCCCTGAAGTTGTTAACTACAATACAACATAATGCATCACTTCACCATAATTAGTAAGAGGGAAACAGCCTTTTTTTCACCTCCAATGGCATTAACGAGATAAGACAAGGAATTCCAGATCATATCTGAAGGCACAAAAATGTCTGATAAAGAATGTGCTTATATGGACAAGGAGTGACATTTTGTGCAACAAGTAGGAAACAAAAACTAAACAAAACAAAACAGAACAAAAACTTACAGCTCAACAAATCTGCTCAAAACTAAGAAAAGAGTCCTTAGATTACTTCTTTGTCTTCAATTTTTTTCTTGATAAAGATGTCCTGCATTACGTCTCCTAATTTTATAAATGCTCTCCTCCTCCTTCATGTGGATATATTTTTTCTGAGTGTGCCACTTTGGGTATGTAAAATGGTTTACTTAAAAGGCTTAACTCTTCAGCCTTTCGTAACTAATACTACTTGTGTGAATAATATAAAATTACTTTATTTTGTTTGTGCATCCATCTATCACTCCTGCACTGTAAGT
Source organism: Phainopepla nitens (assembly GCA_013400175.1). Classification (NCBI taxonomy): domain Eukaryota; kingdom Metazoa; phylum Chordata; class Aves; order Passeriformes; family Bombycillidae; genus Phainopepla; species Phainopepla nitens. The sequence goes on from VXBQ01013558.1 coordinate 27,870, forward strand.
AACTTTGAAAGTGAAGAACCAGAGACGGCACTGCAAACTTTTACTTCTCTGTAGCTATTCATCATGGAACTTGTATACAGATATTCCAATATTTTAAGGCTCCTATGATGGATTTTGTAAGAAAGGGTGGGATGCATTATGTGCTTCACTTGTTCAGGTTTGGAGGGGGAGGAGGGGTGTAAAACACAAGTAAAAGTAGCACATAAAACTGCTAATGCCTCAAATCCCCCAACTATAGAGCAAATCACATATAAACAGGGACAATGGTTTCCTCTGACAGATCTATCAATGTGCCTTAGTGATTTTCTAGAGCAACCACATCGAAGAGAGCAACAATTGCTCAGTAAACCATGCCTATTCATTCTCAGGTTTCTCTGCTGTGATCATCAACTATTTCAATGATGCTTTTCTGCAAAACAGTCACCAGTTCACTAGAAACAAGACTAAATCCTCAGTCTTTTATACAAGTAAGACCACATTCTTCAACAGGCATTTCTGATGGCACTTTTATTCCTGACTTCTACTGATTAATCACAGTAGCAGCTCTACGTCTTTTGAGTACAGTTTTTACCATTTTCAAACTGAAATTTGTCCACATTCAACATCATCAATTAGTGTGTGCTCCAACCACAGCAGTGTTTGGAAAGGACATGCAGCAGACAACCCTACCACAGACTTCTGAACTGCAGGACAGCAGACAAGGGGATGTCCAACACCAGCACAGACTAAAAAGGGGAAAAATTAAGTTCAGGGGGCTTAAGTTTTGAATTTGTGTCTGTTGTGGGGATTTTGTTCATATTTTCATATGTACTTCCTTTGATCAGCATCCTTCACTACCAAAGACAAGGAGACACTGTAAACTCATTCCACCACTGTCAGATAAGTAGTGGCCAAATAGGTTGTCCTGCCTTCAACTACACTTTCTGTTTCTGTTCTAAATCACGCTCAATTACAGATTATACCAACAGGGCGTATGTTTCTGTTGCTGACTGCCAAAATTATTTTAAAAAGCAGTGTAGCTCACTGTGATTAAGCCAAACCAAAACTCTCATCAGTGCCAGATGTGGCACTACTGCCAACTGTTAGACTATACCACCCATTGTGGGATCATTCTTCCTCTCCATCCGTGCAATAAAGTGGCTGGACTTTGTTCCCCCAGAGTGACACATCAGAGCTTTACTCAGAAACGCAAACTCATGTTTGGACACCACAAAAGCCTTTTTTTCACCCTAGTTCCCCCCAGCTGGCAACATACTTACGAGATTTTAGACATAATTGCAGACACAAAACTAAAGTTATAAAACTGGACTTTTTTTGATAATGAAGATCCTAAAAATAAAGATTTAATTATTTTATATGAGAACAGAACTTCATCTCTTTTGTGGATCTACTAGAGTGCCCCATTTTTCATTTTAATTTTGTAGACTTCAGGAAAAAGAGTCTTTTTTTTTTTCTATCAGCATAAAATTAATATTGTAAGGGTAAAATTTGAAAACTTGCCCCCAGTCATCAAGCCAAAACAGAACAGACAAGAATCAAAAATTTGGTCCAGAGATTTTGGATTCTTATATACACTCCTTATCAGGACTTATCGACAGTTCCAAAACCACAACCTCTGAAATACCACAGCCATTTCCTATTTTAGAAACAAGGTAATACAGCAGTCTCCAAGAAAGCACAATGCAATAACCATGGAGATTTGCTGATTTTATACTGATAACCACTGCACTGCTTTTTATCCAAGTGCTTAGAAGTGTCTTATAAATATGATTAAGCCTTAACATGACTGGAGATAAGCAAACATATTAAGACTTTCAGGCTAAGAGCTGAGAAGCTGAGGCATCTAGCAATGTCCAAAGGAGTTTTGCCTTTTAGCTTCATTCAGGCAGGAATCAAGGAGAAGCTCACAAACGAAACTAAAGAACCTGATCTAAATTCCCAGAGAATCCAAGTTCCTGGCCATTGACTGACAGGGGCTAAGAGGATCAGTTTACAATGTGAATGGGTGCATATAAAATGAAAATGGATATTTGAAATTTTTGACAAATCTATATGCAGGCCCAAAAACATGTGTGTGAGCTGGAAAACTTTAGTTAAGCCAAGATCTAATCTTTTATATCATTTTAATGGAAACATTAGAGGAAATTAATTTCCTGGTTTAGTGTTAGGAATACATAGGGATGTATAAAAATAGTATTCATTATACTGGATGCATTTTTGTGTTCCTACAGCTATAGAACAGCATTCATTGTAATGTTAATTTTCATTCATGTAGTTTTTCCCCCAAACTTTTAATCTCAATTCTACTGATGATTAATTGTTAATCTCACAAAAGTAACTATAATAAGTTCTTTTTTCTATTAAATGTTACAAGAAAAAAAATTGCCTATTAAATGTTACAAGAATAAAAAATTGCTAAATTTTATTCTTGGCATTATCAATGGGCTTTAAGGGCAACTACACCAGTTTTCATCCTTCTTTTAAAAAGTTCTAAATATGAACTGCATGTGATGAATTCTCTCTTCAGCATCCTATCCACACCAGTTGCACAGGAAAATATGGTAGCTTCCAAGATATATTTCATTTAACAGTCTGTCTACACTGGGCAGTCATTGCAGCATTGTCCAGAGTTAGCAATGCCATCATATTTCTAAACTCTGCCAATGCAATAAATTTTCCTACACAAAGGCACTCAGCACAAGCTAAGAATATTCACACCACAAGCTGGTACAAAGCTTTCACTGGAGTGCAGAAGAGAGTAGCTAAGTTTGCAGCTGTGCTTATTTAGCTTACTTTAAAAAGGCTTTACATACAGAGAGAAAATCCTAAACCCATTTGAGAATATTTAATATACCAGGCTACTGTCCTAAAACTTCTCTATTATTTGGAGGAGGTGAAAGGGTGGGAGTGAAGAATGAAGAATAGTGGCATTTCGGTTGGAGTCTCCAACCACAGCAAGAAAGTAAACAAATGCAAAGTTTTTTGTCAAAAGTTTTGAAATTAATAAATTGTTGCTGTACTACTAAACCACAGTTTCCCTCATAGGAGCCAAAAAACTGTTTACCTACACTAACTCAAATTTTCCTACACCTCCTTATTTAAGCTCACGCCAGACCTCAGCTGAAACAACTGCTAACAGGTCTCATCCTTCTTACAAGTAGAGATGTGTTTCAAAACTGCCTTCAAAACAGTGAGTACAATTGTCAGGTTTTTTTCTTCCATACCAAGTCCTTTAAAAATGTAATGCAGAACATACCTTTGATGCTTTGCATATCTGATACATGTTTAGCTTAATGCAGTAAGTATGAAGGAAGGAGTCTCACTTCCTTCTTCGTTACCTATTAAGGAAAGGCTAAATGCACCATGGCATATGCAATGAATGGAGTCTTCTTCCAAGAGGAAACACCCTTTAAGGCTGAGTGAACTGGGTGTGAGTATCCAGGTGTTGGCATTGGGGGGCTGCAGGGCTGGCCTCTGTGGAAGAGACAGATTCTGCCCTGGCCCCAGCAGGCTCCAACAGAGCCACCACAGGGCAAAGCCAAGACCCTCGGCCAAGATGGAGGTGCCTCTAGGAAAATGTATGTAAGAAAGGGCAAAACAATGAGGACTGAGGGAAAAGTGTGATAAATAATCCTACAAATACTGAGTTCACAGGAGAAGGATATGGATGAGGTGGTCCATGGTGGAGCAAGAATTACCCTGCAGTCTGTGGAAAGGACCATGCCAGAATCGCAGAATGAGTAAGTTTGGAAGGGAGTACTGGAAGTAATATGGTCCAATCTCTTTGCTCAAGCAGGGTCCCCTAGAATATGTCATTTAGGCCTGTGTCCAGTCAGCTTTTGGATATCTGTGCGTGAGGAAGACTCCACAACCATTTTGGGAAACCTGTCCACCCACACAGTAAAATTTCTCCTGATGTTCAGATGTCTACACCTCAGCTGGTGGAGGACTCCACATTAGAGTAAGTTAATATTTCCTAAAGAACTATACTCCACGGAGAAGATGCATGCTGGACCACAGGAAAAGGAGGAAGGAGATGCAGAGAGGAGCTATTCTGAACTGACCATAACCCCAGTTCCCCATCTTCCTGCACAACTAGGGCCCAGGACAGAGGCTGGTAGAAGAGTCAGGAATTCAGATGTGAAGTTGAGCCTGTAAAAAAGCAGGAGGTGGGAGGAAGGTGGCTTAATTTTTTCTATTTCTCACCATCTACCTGTATTTTAGTTGACAATAAATTAGATCAATTTTCCCCAAATTGAGTATGTTTACCAATGAAGGTAATCTGAAGGTACCAGTGAAGGTAAGTGACCTCCTTGTCTTTATCTCGACCCACCAGCTTTCTGTCCTCATTTTCTCCCCTGTTCTGCTGAGCAGGCAGAGTGAGACAGCAGCTGGGTGGGCATCTGGCAGCCAGCCAAGGTCAACCTACCACAGTAAAAAAAGACAAAACAGGCTTTGTCTTTTTCTTGTTGCAACAGAATATGCTGTGCTTGCCTGTCTCTCCTAAAAGTAGTGTCCAGACTAAAAGTCAGAATCTCAATTTATGACATAACTTGTCTTTCACCACTCACTATTCATCACGAAAAAAAAAAGTGGTATTTTTACTTTTATGAGTGCGATGTGACAATATTTCCACATGAAAGGTTTTAAAATCTAAGAAAATTCAGATTTTTCTTGTTTTTATACAATGTCAGCCATTGTTCTAATGAAAGATGTACATAAGTATGAACCAGAGTACAGATGCATCAACCTCACTTTTTGTCACATAGAGTGTGCAACCAAAAAAGAGAAAAAACAGTTCGTACACAAAAGATTTTTCCAAAACAGAAGATTTACCAGGACAGCTATTCTGGTATAATACAATACCACTTTGGAAAACTTGTCTTGGAAGTAAAGCATCCTTTAGCATCCTTTCCTCTCCTAAAGCATCTTTTTTCAACTTCTAAACACTTGCAGCTAAAACAGTAATTTATAGTGAAATAGCTCCAACAGAATAGGCTACTTAAAATTTTGTATTTTTACATCTAGAGTGGCAAAGAAGCATGATGGAAATGAGATTAATGTTTTAAATCTACGGGGAAAACTCACACTCCTTAAAAAATGAAACGGCTGCTTACTATTGTGCTGTTTTCATTGCATTATATTTCAAAGCATTAAATCATTACATTCGTTTTTTGTTAATATAGTATTTTAAACCAATGAGTTTCCAGACTAAGTTCATCCTCTGATTATCTAAACATTTCCTGCCAGCATGAAATAGAAATCAGCAAAGAGATGAGACAAACAATGAGCAGTTTCAGGGCAAGAGAAGGCTTCTGTGGGAAGCTGTATGGAGATAGCCAGAGGGGAATAGCATCTTTTTTCAAGAAGTTATCCATAAAGTAATATCAGCTGTTTCATGGAGTTTTATCCTTAAATTTATCTGAATATTTGAAACACTTCACTGTGAAATAAAAGATGTGTCTAAAAAGGGCCCAAAGACATCAACATGTGGAACAATTGTTACTAAAGGAAGAAAAAGACTGATTTGCTGATTAGATAATATATTTTATGGACAAGGTTTCTACTCTAGTTTTGAAGAGGTCATTCACTATTTTTAAAAACTCAACAGAAAGAGAGGGAAGAAATAGCAGAAAACAAAGTAACTAGCAGAAAAAAAACCCAATTCTGGCTAAGAAATATTCTTCAATACCTGTCCATTTTATGTACAATGCCTCTGTGAATTTTCTCTTAGTGAAAACACCACCATTTCTCTCTCACACAAACACAGAAGCAAACAAAAACAAAAAAAATACAATACACATAAAAACACCAACCAAACAAAAAAACAGCCCAAACAAACAAAAACAAAACATGCATCTAGGACTCCTGGTAAATTAGTAGGAATACATAATCATCATATCCCAAATTCAAACACAACACTTAGCTTTCTGGCGGAGTTCATGCTTAACTCCTCCAGACACTCAGTGCGTGCACACAGGCAAACATTATAGAATTTTTGAATCAGTAAGTCATTTGGAAGAATTTCCAGAAGTGTGCCGAGGCATGCTTCTGGTGCTCTGCCAAATTATGTGCTTCTGTTTGTGGCTTTCATATATGGATTAGACAGATGCACAAGCATGTACTATTTGGCAAGTAGCGACAATAGCCTATTTTGAATTTAGCAGTTCAAGCTTTACTGAAGTTTTACTAGGTGAAAGAAAAAAAAATTAATGACATAATGTTTGGGCTCTGCCTTTATATCCTTTTGGCACCTTCCTGTTCACTTGCAAAAGACAAGAAGCCCCTGTAATTCCAGAATGTCCTCTTTAGATCATTCTATCACAGGAATGTCAAGTTAAAGGTTGAAATGTTAAGTGCAATTAAAATGGAGCTTGCATTAATTTGCTCTTATTCTAAAACCTCTCAAAATTTCTAAAAGTGTCACTGAGGAAGTACGTAATACTTAAATTTCTGGCCACAGATCCATCTGAAAATCAGTTGAAGGCCAAATTATCCAGTCTTGTGACCTGACCGTGCCATAGGTAAATATAGACTTTCTTACAATACATACCATCGCTTCAGAGGCTTAATAACCACAGAGCTCTTCCTTTTTCCTTCCTCCAGAGCACTTACCACAATGAGGTTGAATGACATACCTGGGGCAATGCTTCTTGATTCTCTACACTTCAGAGCTTGAAACACCGGAATTTCAAACAAAGCTTTCTTCTAGATCCTGCAATCATTACAACGTTCTGCAAATAACAGACTTTAATCTTCACTTTAATCTGAGTTTACCAGGAATATAAACACAAGTGCCATTGTCTTCCATAAATCACATATAAAATGTCGTGCGAGGTCAGTCCATTCATAGTCTGCCTCTAGCCTCAGTTTATAGGTAAGAGTTAGATGAGGAAAAATGTACAGAAACCAGGAAACTTTTCTTTAAATGATAGAAAGGATTAGGTACTGAAAGTGGCTCATTGTTAATTGAGTCCCATGTGTGAAAGCTACAGGAAGATTAGTTTATACAGCTGCTGCTCTTTGTCAAAACATTGCTAACAAGGTACACATGTTAAATCTGTGCATCTCCTTTCAGTCCCTAAAAAAGAATGACCACATTAAATCCCATGACAAATATTAATTTAGAAAAAAAATCACTGTTATTACCTGGGGAATTCAACTATTTCAGACTGTTCTTATTTTATTATGATAATAAGCATTTTTTAGGCAATCTTCCACCAAATGAAAACTAAGTGGAGAGCACAGAAGTAGGAACAGAAGGAAACTGAAGGTTAAATCCTAGTAATTTCTCCTCTGGGTCTCCAAATCTAAGTCTTCAAGGACTGTTTTGAAACAAAACAAAAAAGTAATGTTGCAGTCATTGCCAGCAGAAACAAGGACCTTTTAAATCCAAAGCATTCAAAATTCAGTAAAAATAGTGGTCTGAAACTAATGTGAACTTAAAAATTATCCTGTTTCTCTACAAACTCCAAAAAAAAATCAGGAGGACTAGAGATTGAAACAAATGAGGAAGCTCCTCGGCTAGGAATCAGAGAGAGCAAAGGCTACAGCGAACCTATCCCTCCATCCCTCCACGCAAACTGCAGACAGGCAACCAGGCCTTCCAAGGAAGGAAGGCAGTTAGTTAGCTGGAGCCACTCCTGCCACTGCAGCGCTGGGTCGTGTTACAAGGGTGGGCTACATTGCTAAGTGGCAGCTGGGCACTTCAAAGGGAACCTCTAGAAGACAGTCGCTGAAAAGCAACTGGCCTCACCATCCCCCTCCACAGACACACAGCCTCCCCCATCCCTGTCACTTGAGCTAGAAGGGAGCTGTTTGTGAGGTCACTGTGACCACTCCCCTGTTCACATTGCTGTTACAAGTATGGGAGTATATTTGTAGGCAATGGTATGCAAGCCTTGACTGTGCCATGAGCCAGCTGGCCAGAACTGAGGGCCATGTAGATGTTGCAGTGTGCCTGGCAAGCTCAATAGTGTAGGAAAAGTTTGTTAGGTCTGCTCACAGAATGCTGTTTAAGTATGTCCTAATCTTCCTTCAATTTTCTTAACTACTGGCTAAACCACTTTAGCACAAAGCGCTTTTCTAGAAGGTTCGTTCAGACTTTTCTGCATAAGTTAGGTTGTGACAAAAATGTCCTGCTATCACATGCTTTGCAGCAGTGCCCAGAGATATCCTTAAAAATATAATTGTACTCTCCCTTCTAAAACTGCCAATGCCAATATGATGGTACCACACAAGTCTAATGCCAGAGGAAGTTTAGTGGACTCTCAGGGAACCAAGAAGAAACATACTGAGGTGAGTAGGAAACCAGCCCTAATTTTCAACAGCTGAGAACCAGGTAATGTGGACCATTTGAATGCATACAGGGACTGGACACTAGACATTAGAATTTCCTTTTCAATTTGGCATATATTTTTTGTTTGGCCTAAGCAAAGCTGCTTAATACACTAAATGAAGAAACTTTATATTAACTTCAGACCTTTTGTTACCTGTCATATTGAGTTAGACTCTTCAGCAGCTTCAGATCACTTAGATCTATCTCTTGTATTTCATATTTGGCTAAGTATTTTTCATCGTATTCTGAAAGATTTGCATCCTTTCACAAGGTGATACTGGTGATGTTCAGGAAATAAAATATTTCTCGTGTTGAATTCAAGTTTGCCTCAGTAATAAAATAATATTTAAATCTATGCATGATTATGTCAGGAGAAAAAAAAAACCATAACCACAACAAATAAGCTATATTCTACATATAGAGTATTCAAATTTAACTGCCAAAATATCAAAAAATAATTATACATGTAAATACGTCTGTGCAAATGAGTTGTATCCTTAAATGCTAAGACTTCCATTATTAGAGAATACCTGTTGCATATTAGTCTCAATTATACTCATTCCAACCTTAGAGACAGCTGCCTCATTTAAATATGTTTAACAAATGTCAGCAAATTGTAGAGAGTAGTAGCTATGACACTTCACAGTTGAACTCTAATGTATGTGTTCTAACCTAGCTTACATATTTCCACACTAAGGGTAAAAACTGCACAGGTTTCACACAGCACAGTGCCAGTTTACTGTAGAATGTCATTATCCGAAATTTAGTCTTGCTGAGCCAAAAGGAAGAAGTGGCAAATAAATAAAACCAGAAGATATTCATAAAACAGGTAACTTAAACTCCCTTTATGTGGTCACAAAAACACAACAGACAGTGGTAAACCCCTCAAAATCAAATTTAAGTAACAGTCATCATTAAACCAAAAGAATGTATAGCAATGATTTCAGCCTGTAATTCTTTCTTGATGTACTGCATCAATAGCTTACCTTAACTTTCCTGATTTACTGCTAAGCTATGAACATGGAAGTAATTACAGTTGTTGGCTTCTAACTCTCTCTGTAAACTATGGAGAGATAAACTGCTATTACTGAACAGACACGCTACAAATAATCTTTTTTTGACAATATAGGTAAAGGATAAAAAAAGTCTGGAGAACACCAAAAGGAAAGCCAATGACAGCAATAATAAAGATCATGGCAGAAAGAAAGTCAAGGTCACCTATGGAACATACTAATTTGCTGCAGGCCAAAGGTTCATTCCATTCACATGAACAAATGCATTCATATTTTGAAGCAGAGGCCTCTCAAAAAACTGGACTTGGTTAGATGCCTCAGGTTTCTCACTTTTCAACAAATGTGTGAGAACACTAGGTGCAACACACGTTCAAATATTTACTTTGTGTAGGAAATAAATTTCTTGAACTCAAAGTCCATAAGACACTTATTATTTTGGTACTGTTAGCTGGATGAGTGCTACACCAGAGTCACAATTCTGTGGTTTCCAAGATGAACCTTTCAAGTGTTCTGACAGAAATATGCTATTGTATTGTGTAATTCCTTTTCACTTCTTCTACAGAGAGTCTGCAAAAGAACTGCACATGCTACTCAAACACTTTTTATCAATGAAGACTATACTAATGATCTTCACCATTTCTTACAACCTACCATGAACTATTGATATTAAACATTTAATTTAAAGGCTATTTAACACACTGTTCAGCATGATTCTGTGGACAGGGAGCAGATTACTTAAATGGGTAATCTGCACACCACAGAATGAAGCACACTCCTTCTGAAGCCTATGCATTTATACATGATGACAGTCAAAACTAAAATGTAGCTGTGTCTGAAGAGTTTTGAAATTCAAAAATGGAGAAAGAGACATTGTCATTTAAAAAAAACACTATGAATTTATTAATAAAATTTATATGAATGTTTGATCCAAAGAGAAATCATAGCAGCATGTGCCATGGTCCTAAACTTTCATAGGGTTAGAAACTTTTATAAATTATCCTATTTGCATCAATAGCAACGACAGCATCACAAGAAGCAGCAGCTACTGAACTCTCAAAAAGTACCAGACTATTCCAGAACAATCCAGTAAGATGAACTCATACTTTATATTCATACATATGTTTTAGTTTATTTTCTTTTAAACTAGTGAAATTTCATCAAAAGCTATTTCATTTCCTGCATAGCAATGTTTAAAGCATAACTGTGTTTATCTACAATGTGTCCTATTTGGTTTGGTGTATTGAGATTTTGTAATAGCTATAAAGATTAGGAAATATGTTTTCAATATTATTAAATGAAATCTGTTTTTCTAAAACAAAATTTTAGCTGGTTTCCAGAGTTTCCTCTATTAACAGGCATTTCAACAACTACCATAAGAAAAAAAAGTTTAAAATCTAAACATTCACGAGAGCCCTGTTTCTCCATTGACTTTAGATTTTATTGTCAGAGATAAGATATGCAAACAAAACAGTTGTTGCAAAAAACATGATGTAGAACATCCTTACCTATTTATACTTCAGAAAAAAAAAATTTCTTATTCAGAGAACTTAATTTCAACCTACAGTATCACAATGAAGAGTATCAGAAATGAACAAACCAAATCAGTTTGAAGATTTGTTTTATCTAGCAATAAGAAAGTGCTAAGAATCACAGCTTGCAGGTTGGAATGCAGCTATACCATGCTGAGTACTGCTTTAGCACAGAATTCCACACTACGCATTTCAAATACCACTGTGTACCACAACCTCAACAGGGCTGAAGATCCTGCTGTGCTTGGTGCTGAGCTGAAGCACAGAAGGATGTGGATCTCAAATACCTGCATTCCTTCTCCACTCAGGCACTCAGTTGCAAGTCTGTGTAAAGCATTTCTAGGAGTGGCAAGAAAAAGGTAGTGTGTTTATATGAACAGTTTCATTTCACTTAGATAGTCAGGAAATGGCATTTTAAAAGGGAAATACTGCATAACTCTTTTTGCATTCCAAAGGTGTTCATCTTCAGTAAGAGCCCTATAACATAGCAGAATGACAGGACATCCTGTTATCTTAATGACTTAACAAGGTGCATAGGTTCTGATGAAGAAGAATGTTATTTCTCTCAGGTACAAGAGAGCAATACAGAAAACTGTGGAGAATGAGACAAGGAATTACTTGTTACAAGTAGTCTTCTGAAAATAAACAATGAATTATTCTTCAAAACTAACTGATTGGTTTCCTTCTTGTTCAGAATCAGTTCTACTTTTCTCCCATGCAGTCACAATCTTCTGTAACGTATTTCCAAATTCTGGCAAGGATTGATTTAAAATATCAGAAAAAAAATCTCAGACCAGAACCAAGTCCAGTAAAATTTAAAAGAACCACAAATGTTTGTTACATTATTTAGATTTAACCTTACACAAACAAAAGACAAATTCATACCCTAAAGAACTTATATTTCTTGGAAGCTGAGACAGGGGAGGCAAATGAAATACTGTGCACAACTACATTTCATCAAGCTTGATTTATACACTTGCTATTTTGAAAATACTAATTCTACATAATTCCAAAAAAGAAGAAGAAAAAAAAATCTGCTGACTGAACTAACAAATGAAGACGACAATATCTCAACACAGAAAATTAATACAAGTGCTCGCTTTATATTTTCTTAATATAAGTAAACTTTCTAGAGATTTTGCATGTCTTTTTTTTTCCAAAACCTTTCATATTAGAACTATTATTTTTTCATTATTCTATATGAAAGCAAATGTGCAAACTGTTTTGCTCTCAGTCTCAAGACCTGCTCTCTGACAGTGAATATTTTGTAATTTCAGTTGATGTTCATCTTCATTCTGCTTTTTTAAGCCTATTTATAGAGTAATAGATTATGTTGCATATTTAGCATAGGTCTGATCTTCCACAAAGCTCAATATAAAATCTAGAAAATACTCCTTAAAGCATATTATTTGCTTCTCAAAAGCAATTACCTCTAAGTAAATTGGTACATTTAAACTCTCATTAAAAATCATTAAGAGTATAACTCCTAATTATTTCCTAAAAACATGAGGGAAAATATGGGTCTTTGGCAGGGTAGGAGGAATTGTGATAACCACAGTGCAGAGACCCAGGTGACATAGTAGAAAAACTTATGGTAAACATTTTTTCCCCTAATGAAAAGTATGCTTAGTTATTAATCTTGGGCATTGAAGGAAACTTGACTCATAATAACCAGAAAAGACAGGGAGACAAACAGATGCTGTAAAGTTACAGCTTGTGAATAAAAGCACCACCTTTGAACATGTTACATTCTCAAGTACCTGCACAGAAACTTTATTTGTATTCGAGCTTTTGCCTATCTGTTACATACAGGTCCCTCAAACCTTGCCTATTAGACTTTGAACACTATTCTATTCATTTTACAGAGGTGAAGGTATAATCATTAGAAGTATTCAAAATTAGCAGGAAATTTTACAAGAATTTGCAACCATGTAAAGGAATAGCATGCCTCTGGTCCACCAACCCTGCAGTTGCTGACAGCAACCTAGAGCTGTAGGCATATTTGAAACCTTACTCCTTTTTTCCCATTGATCTCATGACATGAGTGGCATTGGCTTACTGTCCATTGCATGGCCCATGGAAATCCCGGGCCACTGTCCTCGTCATGAGCAGACTGTAAATTTTAAGGCAGGGGATCCAAAGCATGGATGAAGTGCTAGAACTATTGTGCATGTACTTCACTGTTGATATAGACTCTATTTGCTTTCAGACTTCAGAGAGATCTTTAACCCCAACGCATAATGGCCCAACTGACCTGCCCGGCTCTTTTGCTACTCTTTTCTACAGCTATTTTATTGTAACTTCTGTGCTACAAGACACAATGAATGA
>VXBQ01013558.1:41441-54257 GCA_013400175.1 Phainopepla nitens
TTAGTTGCTTGCAGTATTACAAATTGACCACCCATGCTTCCACAGAGTCCACAGCCAAGTGGACTCTTTGACTGTAGTGCTTCAGTTAATTCAGCCAAAGCAGCATACACTTGAACTGCAAGACCCAAAATACCTTCAAATTTTACTGAAGAAACTTTTTTCTCTGTTTCCAAAACTCCAAAAGACAATTATAGTCTCTAACCTATATGCCAAAAGCTTCTTTCACTACCTAAGCATATCTCAACACCTGCAGTCTGGCTCACAAACTTCATACAACATGGGTGTGGAAGAGCAGCAACCATAGCTACATATAGCATTTTCCCTGGAGTAAATAAAAATATGCAGGAAGGAAGAGAGGCACAGCATATAATGAGAGTTGCTTCTAGTAAAAATCCACTTTATAGCAACAGATAACAGTGTTACTATTTTGCAGTTTTCTTTTAGTCCAGATAAAATATTTCTTCAGAGTTTCTTTAACAGTCATGAGATTATCACAGTTGGTGCAACAGATGTTGGTCCCTAGGAAGAATGGCCTGATCCTGTAAAACCTGCTTTCTCATGTGCAGGCCCTTTGAAATCAGTGGGATTTATGTAAATAGGGATTTGCAGGATTAGGTCTACAGTCTAGGGAGTCTGCAGTACTTCAGTCATACATGTTCTAGTTTTGTTTGCCTGGGAACTCAATTCACCAGAATAGCTTCTGAACAGCCTTTTAAAGAACATCCTTTACAGAAGAAGTATGAATTTGAGTACAGTCCTTGCAACATAAATTCAGCATTAGGACTTTGAATTACTGTAAAAAAAACCCTCCTGAGCCAAATGAGATTCGAAGAGATCAGATGAGATCCATATTAGCCTACAAAATACAAGAAGAACGTCCCTCACATTTACAAATCTGGGGAAGAGGAGGAAGATAAATCAGAGATTCATTTTTCCTTTCTTTGTTTTCCTCATTGTTCCTAAATGCAACACAACATTCTATATGTATATTTTCTTCTTCCAGCATCAAAACCCAGAGCTACAAATATTCTCTACCCAGTAACTTTGGGTTACTAAGGAGACAGAAGAAGAGAGACAACTATTCAGAAATCAACAGACCTGTCTAGTGCAGGGGTTGTGAAACTGGTGCTATTGGCAATAGAGATTGCATCCTCCACCACCCCCTGTTCACACACACTCTTGGGTTCTCCTCACACAGCCCTTGCCCACTCCTCTGTAGCCCCACAGCCACTCTCTTCTCTCACCTCACCCATTCCCCATATCCGCACAAGCTGTGGCAGGAGTTGGGTTACTGCTGCAGTTTTCATTGGCAAGGACGCACAAACAGCCCAGAGCCACCTAGCACTCAGTGACAGAAACCAAAAAAGCTGATGAGGGTGAACTGTCTGTGAAAACACTCTGTGAAGATAGGAAATGCTGGCATATTTATTCATCACAGATGATGTCCAAAGAAGCAGTTAGCTGTCTGCCCCTCAGGCAATGAGAAATATGTCAGCATGACACTGGTGGGGCCTCACCTTGAATTCTGTGTTCAGTTTTGGGCTAGTATGGCAAACAATTTGAGGTGCTGAGGCAAGTCCAGGGAAAGGGCAAAAGAGATTGTGAAAGGTCTAGAGAAAAGCTTCCAGGAAGAGCAGTTGAGAGAGTTGACACTCTTTACCTTGGAGGCTGCAAGGAGACTGTAGTGCTCTCTCTGCAACTATCTGAAAGGAGATTGAGGCCAGGTGATTGTCAGCCTCTTCTCCCAAGTAACAGGACACAGGGCAAGAGGAAATGGCCTCAGGTTGGACCAGGGGAGGTTTATATTGATTATTAGGATAAACAGATTACAAAAAGAGGTGTCCAGCATTGGAACAGGCTGCCCAGGGAAGTGGTTGACCTGCTGTCCCTGGAGGCATTGAAAAGAGGAGTAGATGTGGCACTCAGGGATTAGTGGTGAACATGGCGGTGCTAGGTTACTGGTCAGGTTTGATGATTTTAGAGATCTTTTCCAATTTAAGTGACTCTAGATTCCACATGCCACTTTCAAAAAGGTCATGTGTTACCACTGATAGAGAGACTAGCAACAAAAACCAAAGGCACCTTTGTCAATAAGATGCATAATAATTAGGACATGTGCCAAGACAGCATGCACTCAGACTGAAAACTACATATCAAACACCTCATGACACAGTCATATGCATATATTATTATTGGAAAATAAAACACAATATAACAGAGACAAGTTCAAATTAATCTGTTATAGTTACTGCAATGGGCAAATTTTTCCAGAGTAGATTGACATCATCCTGTAGGGAACCCAAAGGAGCAATTTACACGAAAGCACATGAAGATGCTATATGAATGCAATTTTGCTGCTTTCAGGACCCACATGAGCTTCCTCAGACCTCATCATGATGTCTGTGGTTATCACTGTGCTGTTATAACACGTAGGCAAACTTCATCAGAATCAAATTTAAAAATCGTAGAGTCCTTTTGCAACTTTTGTGCCATGTGTCGATTAATCACTAATTTCTGTTTTGTTCATTTTGACACCTGTTTCCAGGGCATTTACCCTGAAAACCAAATGTCATAAAACATTTGCTAAATCTGTCACTAATCAATTTTTCCAAAAATACAACCCATACCTATCAATATTCAGCAGTCACATCCATATGATCTAATACTACCACTTTATAGTGCCTCAAGTACACTTTTTGGTCTCTGACAAAGGTGCCTATCAATGGCAAGAGAAGTGTCATGAGCACAGAGAAGACAGAATCTCATTATATCATAACATGAAATTTAAGAAGAAAAATCTATGTATAGCCCTCTCTGTAGGTTCCTCACCAGATGGAATAAGAAGTTCTGTGTTAATGCTCATCCTACTGTGAAACACGTCAGCAAGCCCAAGTTACCATAATATGACTTGAATTCTGACAAGGTTAAACTGGTTGGACTATATTTAAAACACTTTTATCTTACTGCAATAGGATAATGTGTTCTAAGACTATATGCCATAGGAACATAAGGCTCTTCTGCTGATTTAACCTAGTCTCAGAAGCTTATGTTCTGTACCATGCTTCAGGTTTATTACAGCAGAACAATGCAGAAGAATAGCACAGGGCTCTAACACAGCACCAAGTGAATGAGCGTGGCCTTCTGATGAAAGATGAAGCAGACTTTGTCCAGAAAAGCAATTTAAAAAACTGCAAAAATCTGAGAGAAAGTTTATGTGATTTTAGTTGCTCATTGTTTGTGAAGTCAAACTCAGAAAAGGAAGAAATTAGACTGCTGCATTAGCACCACTGAACCCTGAAATTAGAAAGATTATCAAGTGATCACCTGAACCACTTTTCTGCTAGATCAGGTTTAGGTATGTCATCTTGGTAGGCGCTCCCTAAACCTGTCCTTGATAAAAAAACCCCACTGTCCTCATCATTAGAAAGCTATTGAATTTTTTCTTGAGCATATTCTTAACTGATGAAATATTGAGGCTTTACTTTTTGATCTGCCTATAAGAAAGGCTAATCAGAAAATTAGGAAGTTTCTGGCTACGTCCAAATAGTTCACACTTTCTTCCCCATAGAGCAACCAAAACTAGACAGCATTGAAAACCCTTACTAGTTCTTTCAGTTGGATGAAATTAGTAGTGTGTGAGTTCTTCCAAAAATTATTGCAACCTTTTTCTAGGACTTGGTTCACACTACTGAATGATCAATATAAGTATTAGACTCTATGATGATCCTCATCCTGAACCTGAATTACATCTTTGAATGCACATACTTTATGTCACACAAATATTGAAGGACAAACAACAGATTAATTGCTGGCCCTAATGCTGTGTTTGTGAGTGCTAAGAAGCCATTCCAAATGTTCCAAAAAGGATTAATGCAGTATAACAAGTCTATTTAATTACTGAAAGACCAGTGATCCTCATTTTACTATAAGCAGCTTTTCCTTTATTTGGAGGTTGTAAATAGAACAAAAATCACTACAGGACAATTATAATTCTTGTCCCAGAATATTCAAGTTATATCCTCAACATAGTGAAAAAAGATATGAAAGGCCAAGAAGGACTACATACATACACTGCATTTGTGTATGACAAAGCAAGACCAGCATGCATTCTAAAATAAACCAAAACTCCTCACTATAAATTACAAAAAACAATTTTATGCTCTAAGTAACAATTTGATATGTTTTCTTAACTAAAAAAAATGGCAGCAATTAAGCCAGTTGAAGTAATTACACGTAGCTTTAAAAAAATTCTCTTGGGTTTAATAAAACCAACTAAGTCTGTGGATCCTACAACATAAGACTTTACAAATGACTGAACTGCAGGCCGTAAACTCACCTATGCATATATGGCAAAATCACAACCTGATACTATTTAAATTCTATGTCTGAATTCAAAAGTCCAAACAATTTTTCAATTCTGTTTTCTGCACAAGCTGGTTATTGTTTAACTGAAAGTTAAACAATAGAAAAAGTTTTGATGTTAACCCTTGCTTTGCTGTAAACTGCACTGTTTCAGTATCAGCTGGAAAAACGCATGGACCTACTTAATTTTTGTAAATTGTTGCCACTTCCTGCTCTGAGAAGCAGTTGCAGTAATTTTGTAGGTGTTGGTATGGCTAGCTCATTACCAACCCTGAAATATCATCATAAAGGAAGGAATGAGGAAAGCAGTGACTGAAGGAGCAAAAGTATATGGCATACCGGGTCCAAAAAGTACAGGTAGCTAATTACTAATTACTCAGGAGTATTTCAGTACAATCATTTGGGGCTTCAGGCAAAACCAGGCTCTCTAAGATGCAATCCTGGACTAAGCCCCTACAAACCAATGGTGCTCCCATCAGCTGCCTCACGAATCAGACGTTGTCCAAGTCTGGGAGATGAAACAGGATGGCCAGCATATTCCAGACACAGGCATACTGTTATGTTAGCCTGGGTTTCACCTCACACCTCACCAAATTCCTGACCATCCATTGTGAGCATGGAACCACAGTGCAGGAACTTTAGTGTTCAAGTGTCCCACTTGACTGAAAATCTGTGATAAGAGCAGAGAGAAGGACAGGAAAGCAGACTGTGTTCATAGGCCACCCCTGCAGGCACTGCAGATGCCTCCTCTGTGGTTGAATGTTGATGAACATCCATACAGTTGTCCCATAATGAGTGTTTCTTTTTTCTTTCTGTCTGGAGAATATTTTTGCTTCACTGTCACAGGGCAGGGAAACTCGGAGAGCTGTGTGCACCATGTCCCCTCCCCAAGCACCAGCCCTGCCCAGAGCTCCTGCTGAATGAAGCAGGGGCGACAGGAGGAATGAAGCAGGGGTGACAGGGTTCCTGCAGCTCTGGTGCCTGTGACAGGCCAGCCCTCCTGTATGCCTTCACTCTGACACCCTCTCCTATGGAGCAGTACCACCAAGGCAAAGAATGCTTTGTGCCGGCCCTCCCTGCTTGGGCAAGTTCCTTCTGTCTGGGCATGAGAAAACTGGGTACAACATTTCTGTGTGGTATACAGCCCTCTTGGGGGCTGGGCACCAGCACATGGGTTTTGCTTGCAGTGGAATACAGGAACTCTTTAGCCAGTACTTATCTCATTACTTATCACAACCCTTGCTGGGCCAACACTGAAGCAAGGGGTGTTCTCTCTCCCCAGGTCCAGAGACACAGAGATATTAATTAACTTGCCTGCAGTCACCCAGGGAGACAACAGCAGGGTTGGGGACTAGGGACAATGATTTTGAAGTCCTTGCAACTAAACATTGAGTCATACTTTACATTGTCATCACAGCGATAGCATTCAAGTTCCTTGCACCAGCATTCCCACCCTTTTCCTTCAGAGGAACTATGTAATTGCAACAGAAATCACACCTAGCTTGCAGAGTTTCACACAGAAAGAAAAGGTTTCATCATATACAAGTGCACAGGAATGCTGTATGTAAACATACCATCTGATTTCTTTTTCTTTTTCAAGAAACAAAAAAGAATAAGTTTACAAAAAAATCAAGTGCACTGCAGAAATACAAACCTGCTCATGCGCTGTGAAAGTCAGCGCACAGTGCCGTGAAAGAATATGGGGTTTAAACTATGTTAATTCAAATTAATAAATCCTCCCATCTGAGCAAAGTCTAAGGCTAAGTACTTAAAATAAGAATATACCAATTACTTGATGACCACAGGAACACAAATTTACTTGTTTCATAATGATACCAATACTAGCCTATAAGCTTTCTTAACTTAGCCACAGTTTTTTGACAGATCCAGCCACTGATTTTGAAAGGCATCACTTCCTAAAACAGTGTCACAATGCAGCATAAGATTAGATGCAATACCCATTTCAGTAAAATAAACTGCCCCAACAATCAATTAGTTGGTAGTTATGGGAAGCACAAAGTCTACATCAAGAAGCTGACATTAGCATCTGAGATACTGACAACCTGTCAGTACGCAACCTGTCAGGGTAAGGGGCCAATGACTGTCCCCCACCAAGAATAATTCTTGAGGACAAGCAGCTTCCACTAGAAATAATGCACTTCACTTTTTTTTTTAATACGTCATATAAGAATTATTCTTTCTCCCTTTTACTAAGTTTAGATACTGCATCAAGCATAGTGTTTAAAGTCCTTTGCTTAGAAACCATGACTGCAAGCTAGGTCTTTAGAAATCAATGTTTTGGTATTAAAGACCTCAACAGTCGCCTATGACATTGACAGGAAACACCCCTCTATTTCATGCAAAAAAATTATTTTGATCACTCTTGTGTCCTAAAAATTGAAATAGTGTGCATACCTATTAGATTTTCATCACAAAATATTTTCAAAGCAGAACTTTTTTCCCAGCACATCCCACTCAAACAAAACTCACAGTGAAATGAGATAGACTAAGATGGATGGTGTTTGCCCTTGAAAAAAGTAGTGACCTTGTGCACCCCCGTATAACAAAAATGCACAGCAGCCTGATAGAGGAGAGACTTTTCCTCCAGTTCCCAGAAATTCCCTCACTACCTCTTCTACTACGAAGGGCTGTCAATTTGTCCCCCTCACTTGCAGCAGACAATAGGTGGTGACATCAGGAGTACTTCCAAAGGAGGATATAGATGCTCTGGAGGGACACTGAAAACCCACTGGGGTGTAAATTCAGGGCCGATGTCTTCTTGTCAGCAACAACCACAAAGTGGAGGAAGTGGCATGGCCACTGAACAATGGAGAGGTCAAGCAGTTCACAGCAATTTCATGACCCAGACAAACCAAGGTCAAGAGATTCAGGTAACAACTTGGCATGGGGATGACTTACAGCACAAATGAATTGTTTTAACAAATCAGCTTTGGTCAATTAAACCTAACAAGATGCGTTGCATCACATAGCAGGGTTCTTGACACTAAGGCCAGGAGCTGCGGCCAGCCTCGTAAAACACGTCTTTTAACGTGGCATAACAAATTTAAGGTAATCCGTCTAAAAACTGCAGATTTCAGAGTAAGTTGTCTTGATTAGAAGAAATTTTCACACTTTTAAATCAGGGACACTGGAGTGAAGTTACCCCTTCAAAAAGTCTGGCATCATTTTCAATGGCATTACTATGGCAATGGAAAGCTGGTGCTGCAGGAAGTATATTTGCCATCTCTCAGATACAACACACATCCGTAAAAATCTTCCAAGCATTTCCCTGTTAGCCACTTTATAAAAAAAGCTGAAAATGGTTTGGCATTTTAGCCCAATGCAATTCACAAGCAAAAATATATACTCTCTGAATATTTTTATTTCATTTAATTTCTAAGGGCATAAAGTTTGTAATTAGTGAATTCTTAAACATGCACATTGTTTTGTTTCTATTTTAAAGAAAAATATGTAAATATTATGACATCTGCGAGCACAGCTTATGAAGGATATGGCAAGGAAATTGACTGGAAATTAAAATACAATGCCAGGTTTAAGATAAATAGATAGCCATCTTTCAGTTGTTTAAATTGACCCTTTACGAAAAGATGTGTAGTAACTCAGGTTAATATTGCTTGCAGGCCAAGAAATCAAATACACACACAAAATGTTCAAAACATAGATACTTAAAATTATCAATTGTTAAATAATTTCAAACAATATAGAATATACTTACCTGTGCACACCATTTGCCTCCAACAAACAATCACAGAATTTTTTTTCCTAATTTCTTGACAGCCACGCCAAGTTTCTCAGAATTCACTACCTGTTCATTTTTGCATTTGTCTTCCCTGTTCACTTTCTAAGCAAGAAAATGGGAACTGTTTTGATCAATTTCCATATGTGTTTTTTTCAGAGGGGAAATAATAAAAAGCCCACTTAAAGACATAGAGACATCTTTAGTGAAGGTGCCTTTATGGAAGGACACGGGAAAACTTAATATGTCCCTTCTAGTCTGGAGATGAGCAGTTACTTAAATAAAAAAGTGCAAAGTTTTCACAGGAAAGAGCACAATGATTGAAGGGGATTCAGCTAAGCTTTCACACCATGCAATATCACAGTAACCTCTCCTTATTTTAATTCTGTTTCTTGGAGTTAAATCAAACAAACATACACGTAGTTTAAAAATCCCAAACACCACAGGCAGTTAGAAGCAAATTAAGGTTAAAATTACTCCACGGTCCCTATAATTTTAAGTCACCTTTCTGACTTGACGAGAGATCTCGTGTAAAGTGGAATGTAACACACAAGAGTCATAAGGCATGAAGGCAAAAGCTCTGATCCTCAGGCTATCTAAAAATATTCAAAACACAATCATTGATAAACACACTTTAGAATATCAGCCCTTTCTCAAAATCCCCCCTAAAATACCAAGTCTGAAGTGCCCACCTCCCACTATTCTTTTTGGAGGTTTGGGGGGGGTGGGGGAGTGGGCAGACTGGAACAAAAGTCACATTCCAAAGCTGATGTTCCCAAGAAACAGCTAAAGAAATATATTTATTTCAAATTTAAAAAGCACAATATACTTCAGAAAGGGAAAGAATCCCCCTCAGAGGAGAACTGGGGGGAGAGCACCTTTTGTCAATAAAAACATGGTGGGGGGAAAATATGAACTGTGCTAGAAGAATGCTTCCAGGTTCACATACAACTCACTGCTACATGACGGTACAATAGACACACCAAAGTGAACTCTGCTTTCTCTAAGACAACACTAATAATCTGAGATTTATGTCCCTTTTACTCACTTCTGAGATTTTCAAACCTCTTCCAATCCAGGTTTCAATGCCCTGAGCCAGGGTTTTAGCAAAAACAACTAAAATTCCACCAGTTTAAAATAACAAAAATAAAAAAGAGATAGAGTAAAATCATGAAACCTCCCTATAATGAATGACATCTTGTTTGACATCTGTCTAACAAACTGAATAGTACCAGAGACTTTCTTCCCTTTTCACATTCACTTAGTATCTTTAAAGTAGCTCCTCATGAGGAGCCCTCTTCTTCACCCCACAATGGAAGGAACAACCCTATTCAGTTAAGATAGTCATTTAACTTGATTTTAAGATCACCCTAGTCCAAGCAATTACATCAAAGAAACATTTCCCCTTGCTGTTGAGACTGGAAAGTAACACTTCAGGAAACGTCTTGAATTACTGTGTTAGGCATTGTGGACCACCCTTTCAGAGGGCCACCTGTCCTTGACTATGCAACGACACTGGCTGCAGGGAAGAGAAGGAGAAATAACAGAGGAAAAAGGAAAGCTAGACAAAGAAGCAGACTTGACAACAACCTCATGCACTTAACTTTAAAATACAACCAGCAGTGCCATTTATCATTTAATTATTTTAATGAAGCTTTCACAGTTACACTGAATTCAATATGCCTGAAAATTTAAGAAATTTAAAACATGAAACTCTGCTTTAAATTGAGGTATTTCCTCTATTAATTAGTGGTCTTGTATATAGTTAAGAAGAATCCTTTTTGTTCACATTATTATTTCTGTCTGAAATCACCATGAAGCAAGAATTTTCTGATTCGTTTTCCATTCTTTACTTTATTGCTTCCTGTTTTCCAACTAAATTTCATTCATAAATTAACACTGACTTCTACATTTTCAAGTAATTGAAAAGAATTTATTTAAACCTAAGTTTCTTTTATCTTAAACACAATTGATGTTATTTAACCCTGGGAAAATTACTCCTCTTAGTGTATCAGCTAAGAAAAATCAGAATGAGGTAAATGCTCCTTCCTGAAATGCAGCAATTAAATTTAATTCCTGTTAACAGTAATAGTAAATATGGAAAATTCCCTTTTCTTTTTCATGAATCTGTCATATGACCTGCATTCCTGCTCTGAAGAAAACTTTTAAAATAAAATAGAAAAAAATTAACATTTTGAATTCTTCAGGCCTACAATCTGAATGTTAGTTCACACATAAATGTTGTGAAAAAATGAAAATTGCTAAGTGATCTTTCAAAATGTTTCAGTATCCTACATATTCATAAACAAAGTAGCTACAATAATCAATTGAAAGATATTATTATATCCATACATACACTGAATTTCCTAATGGTATATGACTTTCTTAACAATAATTTTCAGTACAATAGAGAGAGTCAACAAAATATTTATCCAAAATTTTACATTAGAGAATTAGAAAATAATACAGCGTCTTTTTCAGCTGACACAAAAAAGTTTTTTTAAAATTGCATTTTCTGCACGCCTCAACAGACTGGAATTGTCCAGAGCAATTAAGTTTTAAAATGGTTGATTATGCCCTATGAGATTTTTAAACCACTAAAAGCTCTTCTTGTACTAGAGCAGAAAAAATATAAACTCATACTACTGGCTCTGTACTGGCTTTCTGATTCAAAACTGAGATTTAGAGCAGGGGATCAGATGCCATTTCACTGTGCAAGAACTAAGGTCCTAGAGCATATAGAAGCCTGTAGGTACAGGCAGTAATAAGCTCTATTTCCTGCTGCTCCTGCTGTAACGCATAATTTCCTGTGTAAACTCCCAACAAATCACCTTGCATTTTAACATATCCTTCTGGAAAACAGGTAAAATGTTCTACTGTATGTTCCCAGGTAAAGTATTCAGCAGGAGGCAAATCATAAAGGTTAAAAGAAGTAGAAACAATCAGCATATAGTTGATTCATCTAAGTCCTTTTTTTTTATTAATTGTATATGGGAACATCAGTGCACGCAAAAAATGCAGACCCTCATCCAAAAATCTATCTGGGTGGTATGATATTTAGGCATATGACCATAATATGACTTAACCAGGGACTGCCTAAAACATTATTTTGAGTGTGATTTTAAATGGAATTTCATGTAGTCACAGAAAACTAGCCAAAATAATTTTATTATCATTTTAAAATAAAAACAGAATGACTGCATAATAAATTTTCTCCACTTGCAGAATGAAAACTAAAATGTTACACGAAAACTACTATGCAAAAAATTTCAAAATTTGAGGTCCCTATAGACATAAACTCACAAAATCCAAGAAAGCTTTCAAAAGGATCAAGCCATGTATAAACCCACCCACTCCTGCAATTCAAACTTATCACGTTAAAAAAAGAATTACAATTCCTTCTGGAAGAAGGCACATTTTTAAAGTAAGACACGGCACACATGTTGCCAGGACTGTCTGAATTGGGAAAGCGATATCCCCACTTGGCTAGGGATTGTCAGTTTGCTGGCATTAAGCTCAGGGCAAATGCTGCTGCAGCAGCAGCACCCTGCACCCCAGCTGAGGTTATCTGCAAGTGCACGTTTTAGGAGGGTGGGCACCACACTGGGGTGTGCTGTGCCCCTTCCCACGCCCCTCCAGCAGGGCATGGTGCCTGCAACAGGACAGGACACTGCCAGCCTCCCCAGCACAGGGCCAGCTCAGCACATGAGTCCTGCACACAAAATTCTCCCCTTGGCTGGCCACTGCCCTCGTTCTTCTCTCATCTTTCCCTTGTTTTACACTTTTTTTTCTCTTGGCCCAGCNNTTTTTTTCTCTTGGCCCAGCAGCCCCCCTCCAATCCTCAAGAGACAGGACACAGTCTAGCAATTCAGGGACTCACATAGGCCAGGCTTCCTTCTGTGCAGCCCTTTGGGTAGAGCCAATAATCCTTCTTATTAATTAACAAGATAATAGCAGTTAACCGGAAAGCAGTATTAATGTTAACTATCTAGGAAACTTTCAACAGAAATGATATATTATTTTTGCCAATTTCCTGGTAACAAAGTCACACAGCTGAAGCTGTGGTAGCATCTTGACGGTGTAAGAAGTTAAAAAACGAAGAGTGCCTGAACACTATGGGACTAAGGACATCTGCATCTATTTTCTTCCCTGCTCCCTAGATAGTTTAAAAGATCCTCTCCTCTTTTGACTCCAGAGTTTATTAACAGCTGGGAACGTGGGCTCCCCCAATTATATCACCCTTACATAAGGACAAAGGAGAGTGTAAACAGTAACATGACTGATCAGAGAAATGTACTCTGAAAATGTGCACTAAAAACACTTAAACATCTTAACATGCTACAGTTCTTTAAACTCTCAAAGCATTTCCCAAGGTGTACTATGCTTCATTCAGTATATGCTGAATTACCTAACATCAAGTTTGCATTTTATTTATGCTGCAAAAAAGAAGTAGCAGAGATGATGGCATTCAGAATTCTGCAGACAAGGCACATTGCTATAGATATTTTTTTTTAGAAAAAAAATAAGGCAATTTTTAGCTTTTTTTTCAATCAGTCACTGTAAGAGTAAGTAAAACATCTATCTGAAGGACAGATTTATATTATCTTGGTTCTGTTGCAGCAAACAAGTACTGCAGCTTTCATTCACTGATTGTCAAAAACTTTCCAATGTGCCCACTGCAATGCGGATGCCAACCA
>VXBQ01013562.1:14587-41425 GCA_013400175.1 Phainopepla nitens
TCTGTTTTCAAGGAAGAGATTTAGACCGTTGTGCAATACACAACTTTACATATTTCCAAATGGGTTTGGTCTAAACCTATATTTATGCTTAGAGATGTCTCCTGATTACAGTAGTACAAGGAATAAAGTATTAATAGTCATGTTATTAATGTTTGTTTCTTGCCTCTAAAAAACAGGGGAGCTCAGTGCTTTGTGTTTACAAAAACCCTGCAACAACAACAACAAAACCAAACAAAAAACAGAACCAATCAACCTGAAGAAAAGAGTAATAAATCATGTAAAGTCAACATCAGTTTAAAAACTGAAACTTACCAGTTCTCTTTTTCTTGAATAACATATTAACATATTCTGTCATGAGGTGCTTATAAGGAAAGGTTAAAATGAGAATGGAATGTAATAAAACTTTGAATTTAGCCTGGCTTTGAGTAGAAGGTTAGACTAGATTGTCTCCAGTGGTCCCTTCCAATTTACATCCATCTGTACTTTTACAAAGGGAAGGAGAGGGAAAATGAGGGTAAATTACTGCTCTCATGAGTGAGATCTCTCTTATGTTACCTCTCAGAAAATGTAGTTTGTATAATATGGTTTCCCAGAGCATGTATCTGAAGGCATTTTCTGTTACAAAACTCTAAAGTTATGTCGACTTATAAGGCGCTAACAATATTTTTAGGGGAAATATATAATAATAATTGCTAATAATTGGGATTGAATGTTTAGGTAATAGCTCATTTGCTCACCGAAATTTTGAAATTCGTAGCAGAAGATGGATGACCTATTCAATATCTGCTTGGGTAACCAGTTGTTCCTCTCTAAAAGAAATTTTAGTCACCTCCTCAGGAAAGAAAACTAATCTGTTTGATTTAGGCAGCCAGTCACGCAAGGGGCACACAGGCAACAACACAGTTCAAAATGTACTTTCTGAAAAGAGCCCCGTGTACTGAAATAATTTGGGATCAGCTTCTGGATGTTTCATAAGCGAAACCAAGGTTTAACTTCACCAAATAAATGTTTCACAATGAATAATGCACCCAGCTGTAGCAGTAAATGCCATTTGCTCAACTGCTTAACTATTCATCCTTCTGACCAAGGTTTATAGTGGTGTGAAATGCAGCTTAACTTTGCAAATATGGAATGTATAGTAAAATTATCCCCTTTTGTGAAATTAGAAGGAATAAGCTTCTGATGGGTGTTTATGTACTGTGCTGACAGATTATAAAAGATTAAAAGGAAATTTTAATGAAGCGAAAAGCAGCCCTTGCAGCTTCTAACCCTTATGATTAGAGGAGCAGAAGCTAGGGGATTTAGGAGGATTTAGCAAGATGAGGTAGATGGGGCAGGGAGATTATGACCTGCAATTGGAACCAGTTGCTTGTCTAACTCATGTTTCCTTAGATAATGCATTTAGGGCTCCAGTTCTTTAAAAAAAAAAAAAGAGAGTGAGATGGGCAGAAGAAACATAATCTTGAAGTAGTTTGAGACTTATTTTCACTAATCAAATAACAAAATGCAAAAGGCAAACAGAATCAAAACAGTGTGTGTCAAACAAACAGAAAAATGCAGCATTTACGTTTGTATAAAGGGAATATTGCAAGTCCCAGGGCAATGCAGTTGTTTTGCATGCTTTCTATGACAAAATCACCAAAAAGAGACCTAACACGGTGCTTGGGATTATGACCTGTTTTCATAGTAAAGAATCTTGGTGTGTAATATGGGCATAAATTGTTTTATAAATTATTGAAAAGGAAACATTTGGTTTAGACAATAATTATGCAGAATATGAATTACAGAATACCGAAAGCATTTGAAAAATCCAAAAGGATATTGATGAACAGCATTCATAATTACTGATGAATAAAAGTCATTAGTAAAAAGCTTAGTCATTAGAAAAAACTTAAAGTATTACTGCTATGATGCAATTTTTATAAAACTGCTGAAGGATCACAAAGGATGAGTACAGAGCAGTTATTTTGCTGTCCATTGTTATATGGATTATGCCATTCATTATCTATCTCAAGTACTGGGCAAATGTCACCTTTGCAGATAGGCTTATTTTCTATCCTTGTAAAAGGCCTGCTATAGCAATGCCCCAAAATAACTGGTCTTCCTCTGTTGTCAGTGGAGCTTCCCATTTTGCTGCAGTTACAAGTTCTCTTGGGCTAAGGGCTCTGTGGAGAAATTTTTTACAATATACTTACTATTTTCCATTTAAAATCTCCATATTTTCCTGGGAACAGGATAGGTGAAATTAGTTTTTATATTATGCACTCAATATAATAAAATTTCAGACCATGTACTTGCACTTTCTTTTTTTGAATGATTGCAGCTATTTTTTTAGGACTTTTCTCATTTCATACTCTGTCTCAAAATAATCTATTTTTCGAACTTAAACAAGAAAAAAATCTATATTTATAAAAGAAAGTTTAGAGGTCTTCTTAGGTTTTGCATTTGCAAGAGTCAATACAAGCCGTCTTAAAAAGCAAAGCATTAGAATTGGAGCAGATGGATTGTTTCATTCAGGCATGTGGAATGAGTAGTAGGAATTGGTTTGGAAATTTATATATGCTTCCCCTGATCTCAAAGTAGTTACATACCTGTGGCTTTAGGCATCTTTAGATACCCAAATGACTAGGTGTATGTCATTTCAACCCTAAATTCTCAGCTCAGTTGATAATTATGTCACTGGAGTATCAGCCATTCAGGTAGTACAGAGATATTTAAGGACTCAAGTCTATGTAGGCCACTTTAGAACCATATCTAAAAGCAGAGACTCACAGGCCACCCTCAGCAATTCTCATATTCAGAGGCATTCTCTGGCCTATTGTGCATGTGAAGACAATCCTGGAGAGATGCTATAAAATAGAAGTCACCTTTTCTGAGGCAAAAAGATGAACTAGACTTTGCATTACTTTACCCATGGCTGAGGAGTTTTCCAAAAATGCAGAAGGCCATTGCTGAAAATTGTTTAGAACTGGGTTTTCAGAAGAGTTTTAAATCTCTGTTTCCCAGAATCTGGAGATGTTCTTAATCACTGGAACACTGATTTTGAGTTTTGCCCAGTTAATCCTTTATATAACTTCAGACGAGGAATGTGAGTGATATCATTTGGAAAAAAATGAAGCAGTGTCAAGAAAGCTCACCTTGAATAGATATTCAAAGCACCAGTTTGGAGTAAGTACATCAGATATTGAAATGAAGACAGTCTTGCCATGGTCTAATTAGGGCACTGTTCTCTGAGTGGATAGATAATTGGGATGATTTCACTTCTTATTTTAGGAAGGTGAGTACCTAATTTCAGGATTGAAGAGACTTAACAAAGATGATGTCTGGTTAACAGAGGGATCTCCTTGTGGCCGTCATCTTTGTAAGTAACACCATCCCACACCTTTCCTAATTGTTTCATTCCTGGCTAGTGTAGATGAGTTCAAGTCATCTGGGCTCAGATTCCTGGTTTTGCTGAAGTTAGATGGAAGCTACATCTGAATACACATTTTTAATTGGAAGCTTAGCAGTCAACTAACAAAATTTCCACTATTTCAACTTTCATGAAAACTGAGAATCTTGATTTTAGAACCTGAGGCAAATGTATTGTGTTTCCTAAGACCATCTATAGTGTAAATGCCAAATAATGAATATTAAACTATTCCTTAGATCTGCAGAGTATTAAACATGCAGTTGTTAAATCTGTTTTTACAAGATTGAAAGAGGCAGGAAGATTGTGCATAATGCTGGAGGGAGTTATAGCTCAAGTTTAATTTCAGTGAATTATTTACCTATTTACTTTTGAAATGTTCTGTGAAGGGAATGATATCTTTTTCACTTATCACAGCTGAAATTTGGCAATTTAGCAAGAGGAAGAATTAAATTTACA
Organism: Phainopepla nitens; assembly: GCA_013400175.1. Classification (NCBI taxonomy): domain Eukaryota; kingdom Metazoa; phylum Chordata; class Aves; order Passeriformes; family Bombycillidae; genus Phainopepla; species Phainopepla nitens. Next base: position 18,456 of record VXBQ01013562.1, read on the forward strand.
GTAATGGGAACTGGCTTTAAAACCATGTTGACCAAGCAACTTCTGTAGCAAGTTTCCCATGAACTTTAAGTTTCAAATTATATCTCCACAATTGTTTGGGGGAAATTTGATTCAGACAACATTGCAGAACTGAAGAAGTGTTCAGAAGCTTGTCTGATTTTGTTCTGGCTGTATCATTTGGCCCAAAAAAAGATACTACATCTCTACAAACTTGCCCAGCTTACATTCTTGCACCACCCTGGGTGCAGCAACCTTATTATTATTATTACTGTTGTTATTATTATTTAAAATGCACTTTTTCAAGTTATGAGGATTACATTAATAGTTGTGATATTCTCTGCACTTTAGTCCTAGAAGAATCAATATGAATGAACTTGCACTGATTTTCATGAAGTTGGAGGGCTATTACAACTAATATTTGAGCTGACTTGTTCAGTGTTTTATTGGTGTCTGTATGCCAAATTATATATATTTTGAAGATGTATATAAAATTAAGTTTTTAAATTTCTGTCTGCTGATACCATGTATTATACTTGAGCATTAAAAGCTATAAATAAAGCTTGGTTCTGTGAATTTTCCTATTTTCTTGTTCAAGTACCTGATATTAGAATTTGGCACCAATTCTTTTTGGCTGTGCATAGTAAAGTTAAAGGACATAGTGTGTTGTTAAGGGCAACACAAAAATAATTTATGATCCTGTCTGCTCAAGGCAAAGTTGAGATTACCTTTGTCAGCTTCTCTTTTATGAGACAGCTATAGGATAAAATGGTAGGAGACAACCTCTAGAAAAATTCATAACAATATTCTGAACAAACTGTGCTTGTACAGATAATTGAATCTTATGAAGATTCGCCTGTTGGGCGTTCATTTTGTTCCTTCCTCTTTATCTTTCTATTTTCTCTGTGAGATCAGTTTTGCTTTATAAATTTGAAACAGTGGGATTTGTTGAAAGTGTTGGAACTCCCTTGTTTAGACACTTGAATGTTTTGGATGTTAATGTAACCTTTCAGCTGAACCAGATGTGTTACCAGCCTTCACTGCTTTTCTTGAGGGCTTCTATAAAATTACTGAAATAAAGATCAGCTGTTGGTATTATTTTCTTCCTTGATGTTTAAGAATGCACGTCTCAAATCTTTGAAACCACCCTTTTTACAATCAAAGCAACAGTCCCTTGCCATCCTGATGTGTTTTGTCCACCCATGAGGAAGACTAGGAGAGTCCAAAGGTATCTGTAATGCTGTATCAGGGATGAATGACTACTTGAATGGTTTTGATGTTTGTTTCATTTACAGTTGTTTGATGGTGGTGTGATATTCTGAAATAATTTCAGGTGCTGTTCTCCCCTGCATATCTTGCATACCATTCATTATCTTTCTGACTTGCTCTTTTTCCTATAGTTTCCCCCTCAGCATAACTTATTCATGCAAGAGCTACAAGATACTTCTTAGAGTTGCTCATGAAGTACATCAGGCTTTGACCTGTGACTTTTAACTGTGAAGAGCTTATAGATGATTTAAAACTGAAATATTTTTTTAAGACAGTGAAGCCATGAGACTTGGATACATTGACATATTCGGTGTCTGGATTTTTTGCAGCTGTTGAAAGATTGGTTGCAAAATAAGAGGAATTGACATTTTTTATTTCATCTCCTGTTCCCACAGTAGTTGCACCAAGGAAGTACTGGGATGATATAGTTTAAACTACTATGTGATAAGTAGTAAAAAACAAATGGGAAAATGCTACCTAAATATGTTTTATTTAAGAATATGTAAAGATGTTTACCCAAATCAGCTTTGTCACAGTTGTTTCTCATTTATAATACAAGGAATGATGTTTTTTCCATAGTGATGAGCCCTTTGGATCTGATATTTAAGTTCAGAAATGTGTGAAGACCTTGGGGAACTAAACTTCATCAGACCACTGTGTTTAATCTTAGAACTTGATGAAGTTCCATGACAACATTAAATAAAGAAAAAAAAAATTAGTTTTTGAGGCTGGAGTGCTCAGCATTTAGGGGAATGTATGTCTTGAAGGTACTTGAATTCCTCAAAGATTTAGGTTCTTCAAATGCTAAAACATCTTCTCCACAGAGGTGCTTTTTACTGATAGTATTGCAGAAGAAAAAGCATCTCTTTGGACATTCAGTCTATGTAGGAAATCTGTGGATGAAAGAGTGCATTTCTGCCTTTTTTGAAAAATAAGGTGTGAATTTCGTCCTTTCTTGTGAAATCAAGCTTCAAATTGAGAAAATCTTTCCTTTTACTCCTGACCCATTTTTCTTGATAATAAATGGTTATTGTTATCTGGGAGAAATAGATATACTAAAGCTTCTTATAAGTACCTAAAAATACTACGAGGACCATTTAACCTTTCACAGTGTTTCTATTCATGTGATTTGATCATGTTGATGTTATCATTCTGATAAAAGGAAGGAGCAAGCAGTAGTGCTGTTTGGATAGGTTGACCACAAGCTAATTCATAAAACAAAATCTAGATAGAATTGGGTCTTTGAGAGAGGTGGTTTTACATCTTGGAAAGCAGAATTTTATTAGTAGTTAGTATATAGTGTTCAAAATTATCTATAGCCAGATTTTGAGTTATACAGAGTGGCTTAGATAATTTTGACTTCTTGAACAACAAAAAAAAAATCCTAAAAGAAAACCGAAAGAAAGTGGATTTTTTTCTTGAAGTGAAGGAGAAGAGGGAATATGTCATGAGAATTCATCCCTTCTTGCCTTAATCCTATGGTTCAGAAAGAAGGAAGGCAAAAGACAAAGGCTGTAATAATTACTAGCCATTTCAATAAATGCTATTTCTTTTCTTTCATCTAATACGATGTCTACAGTACTTGCAGTTTTTAGATAATTCCATGGAGCATAAAAAGAAGCTAAAATAATTATTTGCTCAGCTCTAGTTATGCAATTGTTCATGGTGCTAGGTATTATGAGGACAGTGATATATTAGTTCCAGGAATTGTATCTTAAAGCAAAACTGCTGTCAGCCCCTGTGCAAGCCCTTTGAAGGTGCTCAAGATTTCCATTCAAAATCGCTGCAGGAGTCTCTTTGGTGGATATTTCATGTTTTTATCCAAATTAGAGGGAAGGTCAGTGTTCAGTCTTTGCCACCAGAGGTCTTCAAAGAACATACTACAGATACTTTTTCAATGGCTGAAAGTGAGAGGTGTATCATACAGCCACTGCTGACAGAAGTAGTTGGGAGTAATTTACTCAAGTACTTCAAGTATTCTTTTTGTCTGAGACAGAATTTGTGCCTATCAGAATTGCTGCTGTAAAATTGAATCAGCTTGGTTTGCTTTTCATCTCCGACTGGATGAGTCATTTTCTATTCCCCTGCTTGATGTTATAGAGGTTTTAAAAGTGATGAGTTAACAAGACTTTCTGATTATTTGTTGAACATATGTAACCAGAATGGATATTTCAGCCATAAAAATTTTGTATTTCCTCAGTTGGTTACTGAGGGATGCTGTGGACAGCAGCAAGGGGACAGGACAGAGGTGCTGAGGGTGACCTTGTGGAGGATGGTCTCCCAGGTCAGACCTCCCTGCAGGACTCATAGGGCAGAGCCCAGCTGACAGAGCAGCTTCTTCTGGCCTTGACCTGGAGCCTCCTCTCTGGGTTAGGATGCATAGCCCAGTATTTTGAATCCCTTTTTGGATACTGTGGGGCAAATATATTTCTCAAGCACCCTTTGTACCTTTTCTCCATGCTTAAGGAAGGAAAAACGTTTCTGGCAAAGTAATTAATTTTCAAAACTAGGTTTTTCCTTTTTCATTGCCTCTGAATTAGCATGTGGTGATCTTTTACAGTACAATAATGCAAAAAAGAGACAATTGTATTTCTGCTATGAAATAAATTCCCAGTGATACTGTAGGTCTTTTAAGTTCATCTGAATAAAGTCAATATTTCAGTTGAAAGAAAATCTTAGCTCATATAAAGATTTATTGGTTATAACTCATAAGTGATTCTTTTTTTCATAAATGAAGACAGATGATTTTTTTTCCATATTTAATGAATGAAAAAGAAACAGGGAAGGAACAAGGGAATGTTATGATTCTGTTGTCCATTTTTGTTATTTGTGTCTGAAAATGGTCATTATTTTGGCCGTGAATATGACAGGATATCGCTGAGAGTTTATTAGCGTGAGAAGGAAGAAAAAAAGGGATGGAGCCCTGATATTGCTATACTTGGTGATGTAGATATCCTGAAGAAGAGGAAAGCAGCAGTATTAGGCTCCAGTTGTGTTACAGATGAGAAAAGCCTCCTCTTTACCTCTCTCCCAAGTCTCTGCTTGAGTCCTTTTAAAGCCAAATAAATCCCACTTTGTAGCAGTGGGTCCCCCACAGAGAGGAACTTCTAGGAGTGAAATAAAAAGAAATGGAAGCTTCCCCTACGTGGTTGTCTTCAGCCAGTGTTCCCTCTGCACCCTAAAGAATGTTAGAGCATGTCTGGGCACAGGGCACAGCTGTCTCTGTTCCCATTGGGGCTCTCAGTTTTGATTTTGCTAGAGAAATGCTCTTCTAAGCCAGCACTTCCAAATATCATTGGCTCCATATGAGGCTGTGATGCCATCACACAGCAACAGTTTTACTGTCTGATTTTTTGAATTTGGGCACTTTATATGCCACTTACATGGATTGCTACTACTGTAATGAAAGCCTTAGAGGAAGCATCAGCTTCCAGCTATAGAACTAGCATATTTTGGAGTTGGATGTAGTCCTTGATAAAGAGAAAAGTCAAGCAAGCTGTCATACTGTAGCTGAAATTTTTAGGAGTATTTTTCAATGCAAGTTTGGGAAGGATTCCTCTCAGACCAGGCTGTTCATGAAAATACTGTCAGTGTATTTTATCCCATCCCTGATTAGATGGTAAAAAATACACTGACTCCTGGAGGGAGTAAAACTAGAAACAAACCACTTAATTTAGTACTGTATACTGAGAGCTTTTGTATGTGTGGTACCAACAGATTTTATTTTTTAAAAGAAAAAGCAGGAAGAAAAATTGTGTTTGGTCTAGTGAACAGTTAACAGGCTTTAATAGAACATACCAAATAGGTAATAGAACATACCAAAAAAAGTAATAATCATATTAAATACCTGGAGTAAGACCATTCCTTAGGTTGTTCAGCCAAGCAAAACCCAGGTCTGTCTCTGATAAGGCAAATGAAATCTCAGATCCACAAATACCAGAGCCGTACTGTGCAAATGTGTCTTCTGAGAAAATCTACAGAGTCTGTCCTTAAAACTTATTGGTAACAGTCAAAACTCAATGTTTTCTTTATGACAGATATTTTTAGACAGCTGTGACAGCTAAGAGTTCTCTGAAATCCTCAGAATTTATAATAGCTTTTATTGCATCTGGCTGGCATTCTGTAAGTAAAATAGTTTTTCTTGCCTGAACTAATACTGCTGAAAACAATCTGGGTCCTGGTGCCTTTTTTGTAATAATTTTTATTATAGGCATCAGCAAAGCCAGTAAGTAAATTATATGCTAAGATTTGGGTCATAAAAGTCCAAAAAATATTCACATCTGTATAGAAAAATAATATATTAAAAGGAAAGCTGCAGAATGTCAGGTTTTAGATGTATCTGACTTGATGGAAACTCTTAACACAACTTTATAATCATGTAGTTAAAAATAAGACACAAAAAACACAGTGAATTTTTCAAAAAGCTTAGGTTGAAACAGATACCATCTTAATTTCCTTCTATTCTTGGCTCTTAAAGAGTTAGCTGCTGGGTGGAGGAAAGAAGGAAGGCTTTCTGATATATGCCGTTTCCCCTCTACTTTAGCCTCTAGAAACAAGGCTATGTAATTGTGATCATAACGTGCATTCAGATAAAACAAATATGAAAGAATAAGGAAGATGAGTTTGTTCCACTTCTTTGAAAACAGTAAATTGAATAACATACAGATACACTAGAAGTGCAAGAGCTGAATAAAAATTTTCAGAACTAGCTTATTTTTAGGAAAGACCAGTCTTAGGAATACCCCCATTGTTTAATGGTATGCCCAAATCAAATGCAAAGCATATGCTATAATTAAATAAGCATGGATAGTTCAGAATCTCAGTGAATTCTTCAGCTTTGCCTGAATAACAGGTAATAATATTTTTTGTCATCCTTTATGAACAGAGATTTAAATTCAAGAATCTGCTGTAACCTCATAAGGTGTGAAGTAGGCAAATCCTAAACACCAGTATATAGCCATTGCAGCCCAAAAAATCTTGGTATCCTTGGCACTGTGGTTCTTTCTCTGAGGATTGATGTGCCGATTAATTGCTTATTCTCTCATTCATTATAAGAGGTGCTGATAAGTGATTGCGTACAGCTTCAGATGTCCATTGTTTAAGGACAGACATTTTGGTTTTCAGTAACAAAAAACTGAATAAAGGCAAGGTACTAATAATATAGTTTTCTTCCATAGAGTGAGGAAATCTTATTCCTGAAATGTGTTTTGGGGTTTTGCCCTCCCTCTCTTGGGAAACGATTTCAGAACATATTTCTTTGGTAAATCAAGAACCTTGTTTTCATTCTGAGACTTAACTTATGAACAGTTAGTTTATGCAGATTTATTCCATTGCAGGATATGGTCTTGTAAAATACTGAATACTGCCTGTAGGAAACCAGGCATGTCCAACTTCCTTAACTGATTTATGTCCAAAGAAGAACCAAATACAGAAATGGGAAAAAGGTCTGATTAGCAAAGAAAAGTATACCTTGGAGGTAAGAAAAAGTAGGAGTAAAATGAGACTTCTGTGAGGTGAAGCTAAGTGCAGCCCAAAAAATGAACTCACAGCAAGTATTTTGTATATAGGATTTTTGTTTATTGTTTGAGGGGTTTTTTGTTTTTTGGTTTTTGAGGAGTTGATTATTTGTTTGTATGTTTGTTTGGGGGGTTTTGTTTGTTGTTTTTTTGTTTGGTGGGGTTATTTTGGTTTTTTTGTTTTTCTCATAGCTACATGCAAAGACAGCAACATAAAAACGAGTGTATTGGGAAGCAAGGATGGGCCATGACTAAATACGCTCTAGACAGGAAAATTTATTGAATATCTTTTTTTCAAAAAAGAAAACAAATGTTAGGGTGAAGATGGACAAGTAAAGGGCATGGAAGAGGGCATGAATTTTACTTGTATATGAGAGAAAGAGGGGTTTGACTGGCTACGGAGAAGAAAGGAACCACATTTGCCTCCATCCCACAAAAGTGAGGTGATATTGGGTTGTTTCCAGCAGCAGTATTGTTGTTTAGGACCCCAACATCCACATAAAAGTAAAGGGTAGAGAAGTGGTTCAGGTGTTTACTTGTTATATTATCTCAATAATTTTTAATTAAAAAAATGCTGGCAATAAGGATGACTACAGAAAGATCACAATTGACTCCATTGTCTCTTTACCAAAAGGCAGGTTACTTTATAATTACTGCTTTTCAGCTTGGAATGATTCACTGAAAACAAGAAGCCTGCCTACATTTCATTAAGTGTTTGACATAGTAACAGCTATGGTGTTAATTACATTAGAGAAGGAGGAGGTTAGTGAGGAACTGTAAGAAGGTTTAGGTTAACACTGGTAAAAAATGAGCCTTGTGTGTTGATGAGATCTCTGAAATGGACGTGTGCTGACACTATCTCTGAAATGGATGTTTGGTCTGAAAGACTCCATTTTCTCTCTTATGGTCAGTGTCATTTAATGTTTTCATTAATGATTAGCATTGGAAGGCAGAAGAGTTCTAAGGGTTTTTTTGAGACAAAACTGGGAAAAATCATCATAGAAACCAGCACCTGACATGAGAGATACTTAGTATATTTGAATACTGAAGTTCCAGACATAAGATAAATATTATTAATATAGCTTGCAACATTTCACACATAGTTGATGCCATAAACTGGGGGCTTATAACTAGAAAGAAAAAACAATCCAATCTATTTGTCAGTCACACGCTGACTGTACATCAGCAGTTGCCTATTGCTTTTGTAGGGAGAAAACAACAACAAAAGAAGCATTTGAGTGTAAAACATGTAGCTAGGTGTCTTTATATATACTTAAAGGGACAGTGTTAGAGATTATTAACAACAGTGCCAAAGCCACTGATAGTGTTTTGGAAGACTGCTGTTCAGTCACCTGTATTTGCAAAGCATGGTCACAGCCTGGAGCAAGTGCAGGAGAAACTGAAGGATTTTGTTTTAACTGTCAAAACAAAGGCAGATAGTAATTTTTGCAGTGTTACAGAAAAGGTAATTTGAAAGCTTTTACACTTGGAAAAGCATTCTGGAACTGGAAATAAAATTTATGCGCTTGCCCCAAAGTAGTCAAGAATTCAAAAAGGTTTCCAAATTTCTTATAGATGATACTGTTGTTTTGTCTGTTTCACTAGGCTTGTTACCAGCATAGCCAGTGAATTTAAGTAATAAAGATGGCTTTCAGACAGGAATTGAAAATTAGATTATTACAGAATACTGTTGCTTTTAGCTGTGTCTTTCATTTAAGCACGGAAGTTTAGTTGCTACATGAGCTAACTGGACATAATACTAAATGTACAAGTCAAAGATGTCGCTTAAAGCAGTATGACTCTCAACAGATTAACATTGCTGTATTGTATGGCTGAGCTATAACAAGTATTCCTCCTCAATTTAATGTTAATATAATTTGCTTCTGTGCCTTTCACTCCAAAATGTGTCCATGTTTTTGATCAGTGATCATTCATCATTTTCTAAGGTCAAAGTCTAGTGGTGCAGTAGTGTTAGGTCTATAGGACAGCAGAAGTGAATTTTCCCCAAGCTGCATGTATTGGTCAGAAAGACAAAAGCCAGGAAATGGAATTGGCAGCATCATAATTGAATAAGGGAACAGCCTTGATTTCTCAGTGACTAATAATGGCATAACAGCTGCTAATTTGTTAAGGTTGTACCTGAAATGACCATATTTATATAAGCATAGTTTTTAGGAAATTTTTATGGAACAGAAATCTGGACATTGGAAGTATGTCATTAAATAATAGCTAAAATTTGGCATAGTCAAAGCATTATTATTTGAGAGGCAATAAGGTCCTCTGTGGTCTTATAATCAAATGGCAAGGATGAGTATATATGGACATGCTTGAGCTTTAGAGATTTCTGAAAGACACCAAAATAAGTCCAAATATTTTAGTAATCCTTTCATCTGAAAGAGCAAATCTTTCCCAGAGTTTTGTATAATTGTAACATTTATCTTCCTAGTATTCAGCTTCATTGCCATTGCCAAAACCACCTCAGAAATATATATACATAAATAAAAATTAAATGAATTATTCTCTAATTCTTATCCTGTGTATTCAACCAACTTCTCTTGACATAGATAATCCTGTCGTTTTCCTATACCGTTCCACTTTTTCTTTTTCTGATAAATCTGTATTTCTGTTTTCTTAGTTTCCCCTTAATCTTCTGTCAGCTGCTTAAGAATCTCCTTTATCATCTCTTCTTCCATATTTGAATTCTTTCACATGTATCCATGGGTCCTACTTTCCCTCTCTTTTCCCTCTTTATTCTTAATGTTTGAATGATATAAAGCACTGTGAAAGCTTTTGCTAGCTTCTCTTTGCCGGCAACTCCCAAGCTTACCTCTTCACCCCATTCTGTCTCTCTCAATTTAGTTTCACATTTCAGCCTGTCTTCCCGGATGTGCTGTTCTCAGTTCAAACCCAATATTCTGAAAGTGAACTATCTTTAGAGGTTTTTTTTAGATTATCATTGTTGCTCAGTTCTTCATCTTAGCTGGTAGTTTTGTTATTTCTTTGGTGATTTAGACTGTGGCATGTGTCCTTTTTCAGCTGCATTTGTGCTTACTTGAAGAAATTACTGTTATCTGTCCCCAAACCACCTCTTTGCTGAAAGCATTTGTCTTTCCCACAACCAGTGTCTGAAGATTTTTAGAACAAATCATTTAGTCCCAGTCAGAAGGAACCAGGTTATTTTTCATATTGAATTTCAAGTTTATTTGATGGAACTGTGTCAAGGAAAAATCACATTAACATTTCCTGTTGATGCTAGACTGGTCCATAGCATCTTTCAGAGGTCAGTGCCAGGCAAGAAGGAGTTGTCTGGGAGTTTTAACTGTAGCTAGTAGCAATCTGTATGTTAAACTAGCAATGAGATGTCAGATCGTAATAGCATCATATGAGGATAAAGGTTTTCTTTTATTTCTTTTCTTCACTCTCATGGTGAGATATGTGTAACAGCTTTGATTTTATTTATTAATTTCCTATCATGTAATCTAACTTTTTTTTTAAAGGAAGAAATAGAAAAAGAGAGACACAAATGGCATCCACAGTCTGGAATAAGAAACTGAAAGAGAGGATTCTAAGCTTTCCTAAGCTAGACAACAGAGAACTCTCCAGGAAGGGAGAGTCCTAAAGACATCAGAAAGCTCTTTGTTTCTCTGTCCAGGACCACACTTCTCTCTGTGCTGAGTTTCCAACACAGGATTTTCTTTTGAAGCTAGATGTGTAAGGTTTGTCTGTGCAGGAAGTTGAATCGAGGAGGTGATCTTCTCCTTCACACTGTTAAAAAGCTGGCATTCTTTTTTGTGTGTTTCAGAGCTTGGTAGCTGAAGAGCTCTCCCATGCATGAGGTTGCTATGCTCAATTCTCCTCTGATTTAAGAGATTCAGGCCCTCATTTTTGTCCTGATCAGCAGACAGTATGCATCAGTATGTATTTTATTCTTAAACTACAGGATTGTGGATAGAAAAATATGTCTTTGCTTGGGACTGTTTGGGCACTTGGGTAAGAGCTTCATGGTCCATCTATTGGTTATGTTTTAACCTTCCCTTTAGAAGGCCAAGAAGGAATGTATCCAGTCTTTTCTCTCTTTGTGACTGCTCTTAGCCACTTAAAGGCTAAGAGTGCGTTGTGAGATGAAAAAGAAGGGATGAGGCAATATCAGCTGCATGTATTTATTGTCTTTGTGGTGAATTTTGAGAGGGCACTGGCCAATTCACAAAGAATTTCTTTACTGAAAGGGTAGTTAAGGAATGGAACAGGCTGCCCAGGGAAGTGGTGGAGTTACCATCCCTGGAGGTGCTCAAGAGCACCTGATGTGGCACTTAGTACCGTGCTCTAGTCAGCAAGGTGCTTTTCAGTCAAAGGTTGGACTCGATGATCTTGGAGGTCTTATCCAACCTAAATAATGATTCTGTGATGCGGGAGAGAGATGAGTTGCACACCTGTGTATATTCAGAAGACATTTACATATGCAGGGTACTCCACAAAAACAATGGTTAGTTTTAAGCATTGTAGGGACCAGACAGGTTCTGAGCATGGGGTGAGCCAGTCTGTACCAGAGTGTACCAGGTCAAGGAAGACAAGTCTAAACAATACACACTGTGATATTGCATGGTAAGGGGAACCTGGGGAAGAGCATAAGAATGTGTAGTAACATGTGTTTTCAAGCCAGAGATGAGTGTCTTTGTAATTCATCATCTTTGTTGTGTTATTCCTAATTAAATTTGTCCAGTTGGAGTTTTCTTTGGAGACATTGAACATTTAGTGTCCACAGCATGCTGTGGAAAGGATTTTCACCATTGGTTGCCCACTGTGTGGAAACCACCTTGCCATACTTGTTTTGAAGTTGTCCTCTGCTGTTTCCAGCTGATGCCTACTGGAGCCTGAGAGAGGATTCACCCCACTACCATGACATCTACCATGTTCTCCATAAATGCCCGTGCTGTTGAGTGAGATACCTTGACCTTTTTTTGTCAAGATGGGCTGTTATACTTGGGAATGAGCAGTGCCAGTACATTGACAAGATTTGCTGAAAATTAGGTTAAATGTTGCCATAAAATAAAAAAATACTCATCTTCCTTCCAATATGTCCTCATTCTTATGCAGTTGGTATGTTTTCATCATGCACGTGCAGCTATGTCTGTAACAGCTAATTCTTTCTAAGATGGAGAGACTAGAACTGCATGCATTTTTCCACATGGAAACACAAAATCAGTTTACATATAGCATTATTTTAACAGCAGAAATGCAACTAGTTTTCATATCCTGTTTCATCTCACATTTTTTCCAGAGAGTGGATAGTTTTTGTTGCTTGCAGGTCTGAATCAAAAGAGATTCACGGAGAGGTGGTGGTCCATTAACATTGCTTCATGAAAAGACGTTCATTCCTAGAACCCTCAAGCCATTATATGTTTCCCTTCACTTGAATCTGTGTGGTTTTCCACTCTTCTGCACAACTGGGTAGTATATTGTTTGGGCACGATTTTGATGGCCAAAGGTAGTCTGGACCATCTGTTACACATTTAGTTCTCTCAGCCTTGATATGTGAGCAGCTGGCTTTTCCTATTTGTCTCATTTTTTCAATGATTTTTTAAAATTTTTATTAGGTCTATATTACAGCCATTAAGAGCTCTTTGCTTACCATGGCTTTTTAATATCACAAACAGCAAGCAGCTCTACTTATACTAAAATTAACCAGTTACATATTCAAAGAATGGAGTAGTAGTTCAAATATTTCAGTTCTTAGGATGTGGAAATACTGTACATATGCTTTAAGGACTGAAAATTTTTACTTAATTGTTGATTGAGGTAAGATATTGGTAAAAACTAGTTATAATTAATATTTCATTGATAGAGTTTTCACTTTAACCAATAATCACGTGATATCTAAAGGATATAATCTAATAGTGCAAAAGTCCACTGCAATTATCTGCACCGTTGTAGGTGATAATTATCTATAAAATGTTTTGCTACCTTTTGATTTGTGTACCTAAGTTTTGTTCTGTATCTAGCATTTTCAGCTGTCTCTAACTGTAGGTTGAACTCTTTCCAGCAGAGGGTGATGGTACATTTATGCTCAGGCAGCTGATTACAGTAACTTGAGAACAGGGCTGTTTTTGTACTGGAGAGGAAGGATATGGATATACATTCATTCTGTTAAATGCATTCCTGGATGCTGGTCTGAATGGATCCAGTGTAAAACATTGCCTAGGATCATGGGATCCAGATATTAAAAAAGTAGATCTGTGAACAGCACAGCTAAAGAAAGTTTTCATGTGGTGTCCATCCATTCACTGACTGCATAACTGAGTTATAATATAGTTCTTTGTTGTACTTACATTTACCTACTACTTTCCCTTCAAGGGCAGTCACCATCAGCCATATAAGTGTCACTGGTTTTGACTGTGGCAATAAACCTAAAAAATATTTATTTTTTAAATGTATATCCACATGTCTGCTTTTTACAAAGATTACAAGGGCTTAACTAAACTTGAGACCTCATTGGCTCTATTATGTTCAGGTGGAACTGTCGAAAGGTTGCACATCTCATGAGGGGAGGAAGGGAATTGGAATCGTGGGAGGGAAAATACATAACATTAAGTATTGTTTACACAGGAAAAAAGCTGTTGAAATATAAATATACCTAAAAATTATGGGTATTTCATCATCATTGATACCAGCATAAAGTACATTATTTAGTAAGTGCTCTGAGACTTCTAAATAAAAGATCTGTGCAGAAATACTGCAAAGCTTGACTGAATGAGTATCTGGCATGGATTAGAAAAGAAAATTCACAAAAAATCCACTTGTCAACACAAACATAAAAAGCAGAAGAACTATAAATGTGAACAGGAATGTCTCTGCTTTTCATCATACTGAGGATATTGATTTCATTATCATTAACTGTCACTCATTAGTTCCAGTGATTTCATCATTAAAAACATGTCTATTAGTGAATGGACCCAGATATATTGCATATTAATACTCATGTTGCAAATCTGTAATTGATCTAGACTCTTGTGTGTGGCAGGGAATGTAGTTCAACAAATACTGGCTGTTTAGATCTTCAATACCTCAATGTGTTAACAGAAGAATAGACTTGATACAAGTAAGATACATTTAAACAGAAAGAGGTTAATGTCAAGCTAATCCTCCAAATAACATATATCTGTATGTCCTTTCAGATCTAAAAATTTATAAAAACTTTAATTTGTGCTAAATTTTTTTCACTCAGATTGAGTTAATTATTTTCAGTTTTTGTTTGATTGCCGTGTCTGTTTTCAGGTGAGTGTATATCTGACAACTAGTGTTTGAAGTACAAGTAGAGAAATTCTCTTTTGTGCACTGTTGAGATGAAAATCTCTTTCAGATTTCTTAGGTAAAGAGCACTGAGTTCTGAAACAGCAGCTCCTTGCAGAAAAACATGTATTTTCTACTGTGTGAAAGGAAATTGAAATCCAGAATAGAGTGCATTTGGGGAGAAATCTGTAATTGTGGTATGATGTTAATTTAGCAGTAGAATTAAATATTCATGGCTTTCTGCAGTGTATAAACAACAATAGCAAAAATTGCTAACATTTTTATACATGTACTTATGCAAGAAGAGGTGAAAAGAGGAAGGGCTAAACCTAACTTTTACAGCAATCATCTGCTGGTTGATTCTGTCGCACTTGCAAACAAGTAGCTGGAAGGAATTGCAGTAGCAGATGCTGCTGTTTCTTTACATTCTTTTGGGCTGCTAACAAGCTCATGGCATATGTTGTAAACTTGATGCTTCTAATGGAATTATTTTGGATAAATTATTATTTCATACTATTACATCTTTTTAAGCACCTTGCAATCTTATAGTAGGGAGCTCCTGGAACTANTCTCTTATAAACCTACTAAAATTCCGTGGCTGACTCCATTTCATCAGGGAACCAGAATGCCCCTCTTCCAGAGGGAACCAGAATCATCTTCCCTGTTGGACCATACAGAACCCACGTGCTGATCGAGACAGGCTCAGGGTTGGCACTCCCCCGCAGGCTGCAAAAGTGTTTTTTTCCCTTGAAAGGATTACTTGACCTGAATATTTTGACATGATTTGAGAGTCTCTGACTTCTTACCAAACAGAATTTTCTTTCATATATTTTTGTCACTGTTGCTTTCACTGAACAGGCGGCTAGATTATTATATTTTTAGTACTGAAAAAAAAAATACAAGAGTATACAGAAGTGAATTCAGGAAACAGACACTCAACAGTCAACAAACTCTAAAGAAATTACTTTTCTAGATCCATAGAAGAAAATGTTTGATTTACACGCCTGCTAGCAGGAAATTCATTGCTACAGTTACATATATATATATTTATATTTGCTTAAGTTCATTTAATTGGTCTCAATTTTCTGGATGTCAGAAAATGTAGCAAAGTCTGTGGGGTGGGAAAATTTGAAGACATTCTCAGTCACATACACCACAAAATGTAAGTGTTTTGCAGTAATAATGCTGTGCATCATTGGAAAACAACATGAAGAAAGCCAAAAGCCAAAGAAAGCCATGCCCAGCTCTACAGACCCACCTTTTAATAGTGTTTTGGAGATGTTATCAGGTATTTTCTTACTGCTTATCTCAGGTGTAATATGTGTTTATGATGCACTTGGACTTTTTCAAGTCCTTTAGCTGTGTTCACTACACGCACCATTTCAGTGAATCCTTTCATTGGAGAGATATTGTTACTTAGCTCAGTATCTGACTCTCTATTCCTCTACTTCCTTCTTTGTTTTAGCTGCACACTCTAATAATGAGTTTCAGGCAACCAGAAGATTGCCCTAAGCTGATGTTGTCAAATGTTGAAAACACTGGGGCATCCTTCTTATCCTAGAAATACTTTTAGTGTATAATCACAGCAGTATTGTTTCTTTGGTTTTCTGTCTAAAGGGACAAAATGGGAAGGAATTCTGGGCTGGTGTTCTTGGTAATTTTTGTGTCTGTATGCTGTGCTAAGAAATATTTTAAAATTTTATTACTTAAGACTTAAAAAGTTTTGTAAAATATGTGGAAAATATCAAAAACCTGTTTAGAGTTTAAATGTGAAGACATGAATGAATAAAATAAATGACTGATCTGAAACATAGTTTCAGCAAGCAGAATATATGGCATTTGGTAAACTTCACAGAAAAAAGAAAGCAACTACAAGCAAAGTATAATCTGACTTAAATTTGTATTACTAATACAGAGGAGTTATATCATGTGTATTCCATGTACTTGTATGTTTTCAAATAGGGCAGTTCATATCAAAACTCTTTTTTTCCCATCTTATGAGCAGCTTCTCCTTTAAATTCAGTCCCTTCAGATAAACAAACTCATATATGCATACCAGTATTTACTTTGAAAACTGTTGCTTTTCATGAAGACACCTTTCTTCATTCTTCAGGTACAGTAGTTAACTCAGCAATTGATAATCACTTGCAGTTGGAGAGATGTGACGGAATAGAGGTACCTGAGCTGGCTTTGACCTGTAGTACATCAGCAGTGTAAGCAGGACAGGAGCTTGGCAGGGTTGCAGAGTTCAGCTGGGAAGTAAAACAAACATCCATGCTGTCAGTTTGCACTGAGCTCCAGCCTGACATTGCCAGCTACAGTAGTATTTGAATACACTAATTTAAAGTAAACAAAATATGCCCATAGTGGGCCGCACTGTAACCTCTTTGATGCTGAAAGACATCAGAATAAATGAACTTTTTATTTTGCAGATGCAGGAGTGAAATGAATCAGCAGTGGCAGTGCACTTTGAGTTCCCCTTGGAAAGAATGTTGTCTTACAAGCTGCATATTTGGGAACAGGTTTTTCCATCTGAATGTTTTTCTTATTTGACTGAACTGTGAAATTGTATTATTTTATATGAAAGTCTGCAAGGGGAGTGGAAGGAGGGCAGGAAGAAAGGGGAAGGGCAGGGTCAACCATGCAGGAATCCTGTTTGAGAATCTGCTGAAAGTGCTGGTGTGAGAAGTTTTTGTGGATATAGGTTATTAATGCCTCTTTACTCAAACTATATAACAGGCCATGTTCTTAATCTTTAATTCTGTTTGCAACATATATTTTACATTGAAATACAACAGACTGGGAAAGGATCATAGGCATAGCAAACACCCTGAGAAAATGATGCCTGCCTGCCTGAGCTTATTCTTTTGCTGCCTGAGATGAGCTTTTCTTTAAAAACCTTTACTGTTTGACTCCAGCAGTCACCACAACTAGGTTACAGTCAAGCAAAAGGAAGGACACTTGGAAAACGAGGAGCTGGAAAGACTCAGAAAATGGAAATAGGGCAGTTCATTAAATTAAATATATCTTGTGAGGGGCTCATTTTAAAGTTTGTGAAGAGAGGGAAAGATTTGAATTGCAGTGGGAGAGGTCTATTGGGGTCAAGAACAGCTAGCCTCTCCCAGATGCAGAAGGAACTGTGGATCCCCCAGTCTGACTGACAGACCTCAGTTGCCATAGTTTGGGGAATGTTGTGAGGAAGGCTATGGTTGTAGAAAAAGAGGACATGTAATGACCTCCAAAATTTATTTTAACATTACATGTAGCCTCTTTAAATATCTTCGGCATATTTAAAATTTAAATAAATTTCTTAATCTCCATTGTTCAGGTAATACTAAGTCAGCACATAAGTGCAAGTTCAGAGTCGTGGATCTCTGTGTAAGGCTGCAAGGACACAGATGTTATCCATGTCTCGAGTCCTGATAAGCACTGTATTGTTGGGCTGGGTTCATGTAGAAATCAGAAAGGTCCTATTCCATTTCTGAGGTTCTTCTTGCATAAAGGAAAGTGCAGTGCCTCAGAACAACACACTTAACCCTTCTTGGACTTAGTGTGACCATCAGTTGTTATAAAATACCTGTTTATCAAGAAACATGGAACTGAGAGGGTTTTGTAGGTCATTGAGTTTGTTTTCTACTATTGCAGGCAGCCAGGATACCTTTCAGAAGCCAATCAAACATTGTCTCAGAATTTTAATTGACCTCTTGATTGCTTTCTCCTAAGAGCCCAATTCCATTTAAGATAAAATATTTTCCTTTTTGGATAATAGCCAGAATATTTTGTTTGCATTACTTGGCATAAGACAAGGCTCTGTTTTTTTTTAGTGCTTGTGGTTGATGTACCTCCTGTTTTTCCTAATTTTCTTTCTGCTAGGTGTTGCTAGCTAGATGCTCGATCTGCTAGATGCTTGACTGCTAGGACTTCTCACTTTCCCTTAATTTTTCTTGTCTCCAGGATGCTAATCAATATCTATTCTCATTATTTCTCTCCTTGGTTTGTTATCTGCATTAATCTGGAGGTGAATATCTGTCTAGCTTGGTCTGTAATCCTTTCCCTGCAAAAACTTTGCCTCTTTTTTTTTTTTTCCCCTTAAAATTGGAGATACTGATAAAACTTGAACATGCTTTTATATTTTGCGTCATTTACATGATATGGAGCTTAGCCTTATTAAATACAGTATTAGCTCCCCAGAGTAAATAGTGCTCTAATGTACATATATGCATGGATGTTATTGCTGTATTATTATTTCATAAGAGTGGGCTCATTTTATGCCCATGCTTCTATGAGCTCCACAGTAGAGATGCAATAGTCATGATGCTGATTCAGACTCAGGAGATCAAGTCAGATTATTGCTGAAATTTTCGTTTTGAAAATATTAAAATGCACAGTAGAAAATACAAGGCTCTTCTGGTTCTGGGAACTATTTCTTACCAAAAAAAACTATTTCTTGCCTGGCTGTCCAAGAAAATAAAGTCGTGTGAGGTTCCCCTCTGCAGCTATCTTGTATTTTGAAACAAGACGTGATGAAGAAAGTGTCTTCCCACGACTGCTGCCTTGTGTTCCACAAAGGTAGGTAGGATCACTCCCCTGTGTCCTGAGTCCAAGAACATTTCTTTGGTTCTACTTCCAAAATGTTGCATATGAGCCTGTATAAAGCTGAAAGCAGTTGGTGCTACATAAAGAAACTATGTGTGAGACAGAACATTTCACTCAGAATGTTAACAGTCTGTGGATATTTTATATGGTTCTGCTGTTGCAATCCATGTTTATTTGATGCTTTTGGTTGTGTGGGGTTTTTTCCAGTACTGCTCTGAAGCATAGCACTGGGACAGGAGCTGTAAGATGACTGAAGCTAGTGCATTTCTTCTGCTGAAAGAATTTACAGCAAATTTCTTTAAACACATCACCTATATTTGAACGGGGTTGTCAACATAAACAAATATGTTAGGAAGCTTTTGATTTTTTAATGAGTTTCTCAAACCAGTCTGAGTTCAGTGAGAGAAGTCTAATTTGGCAAGAGTTCCTGCAGAACCTCTCCACAACCTGCAGGCTTCCCCCAAGATCCTCAAAAGCTGTGCAGGCTGCCAAGCAAAGCTGACTCCGGGGAAATAAAATAAATTTACAGCAGTATATTACTTGCACACTTTCCTCTTTGCTTCTTTTTTTGTGACAACGTAAGTGGAAATTTGGCATCTTTTTTTCATATATGACTGGTAGATTCAACAATCAGAATATAGTTGTTCCTCCATCGTAGTGTTCAGGTTTTAAATATGTTTGGCTTGAGACTGGGTACGAGAGTCAAACTTTGGTATTTTTATTTGGAAAAAGAAGTCCATTGACTTCAGTAGCTTTTCTCCTGAAATGAATAGAAATTATCAAAAACTGAGAGTTTAGTACAGTTATGTAATTCTGATTTGTAAGTGCCACATCTATGTTTAATGTTCACCTTGGTTGCGTAAAGAGATTCCATGGCGATAAAAGGATAAAGTGGCTCTCACCAGGAGATCCTGTTGCCTGAGTGGTTGCAACTGAGCAAGTTCCTGTAAATGTCTGTTAATATGATTCTCTAACAGCCTGAAATTTTTTGCTCTGAATTATATAGCAAGTTTTGCATACTTCAGTGTGAATGTAAATACATACCCTAGCTGTCTGCATTCACTGCCCAAAATTTAATGTTTCAAAGGAATGTTCTCCTTTAGTGTCTACTTCTTTTTTTTTTATTTTAATGATCCTTATGCCTCAGTTAATTTTGACAAATTTCTTTGTATACACATTCAAGAACCCTTGAAACTTGTGTGCTAAGATTTAGTCACTTACAAGGAAAGAACAACAGCAATCTCATGCATGCCAGTGTTGAAAATTATGTTTAGTTTCCTATTACAGGGCTGTGAATCATGTTTAATCTTTCAGATTTTAATGCTCTGTGATAGAAACAGGGTGATGGTTGGGGGGTGGTTTTGAAAAGATGTATAAATGCTTCTTTTTGTACAACATAAGGTCTGTGGTTTGAAGCACCTTGGGAAGAAGAATTTAAAATTATGATGAGTCCATGCTTTACTCTAATGTTTTATAACAATTTTGATACAAAAAGTGATTAGATTGTCTCAGCCTCTGTGAAATATTCTAAGTGAAGATACACCAGCTGCGTTCTCTAAGGGCTGATTATTTTCTTTTTATAAAGGGCATGTCACGCAGTGCTTGGATATGACTTGTCATTCATATATGCCACATGCCCCTCACAAACAATTACGAAGAATTGTATCTTCTGTGGAACTGTAATGCACCAGGGCCTAGGGAAAGAAGATATTTCATCTCTTGAAGTTCACAATGAATATGTGAGAGCTATGAAGAATGCCTCATTGCTCCAGGCAGGTAGCTTAAATGTCAGCTGAGAGAAAGTTATAGGAAATCGGCCTGTTTTCTGCTATATCTCTTCCTGCTCTGGAAGAGCATTTCAGCAAAGAGAAGATAAGACGGGGATTGTTTTAGACAAATCAAATTATTCTAAATTTATTTCAAGACCTGAAAAACACTGTGTTCCATTCCAAATCAATTGTCCTCAAACTGGAAGTTTAAATGCCTGGTGGCTGGTGTCAGTGCCTGCAATACACATAGAGCTACCTTACTCTAATAAGGCATATTCAGTGGTGAGGAATCTTCGTGTTTTCTTCTTTTGACTGCTGCTCACCATAAGTGAACAGCCATCCTCATGTTCTTAAAGTTAACCCTGAGAAAATATCCAGTGTGAATGCATTGCTTATTCAAGATTAGCTACTCTTTGCTAACTCTTAGTATTGTTTCATGAATGAGATTTCTGTTGATCTGATGGACATGTTGGATCAGCTTCTCTGCTGCTGCAAAAAGGTACTACATTTCCACACACTAGTACTCATTCATGGCATTATTCAGTTTAACCACCCACCATGAGCTGACATTCATACTAATCCTCATGATTTGTAACCATGCCCCTCTCACATCAGTAAACTGCAAGTATACACTTCTCCCACATTCCTAAAGTTATTGTTGTAGCCAGTGTCATGATTTAATTCATGAGAGCAACTGAGCCCATTAGAGCTATTTGCTCATTCCTGCCCCAGTAGAATGGGGGAAAAGATTTGGAGGGGCGAAAGTGAGAAAATTTGTCATTTAAAATAAAATCAGTTTAATAACTGGAATTAAATGGCATGAAATTAAATCTAAAGCAGTAGCAATAATAATAATAATAATAATAGTTTTTAAAGAAAAGGAAAATAACAAAGAGATTGAAATAAAGGCAAATCACGCAAATTAAAACGATTGTTCACTACCAATCTACTGATGCCAAGCCAATGCCTGAGCAGTGGCACTTCTGCCAACTGCCTCCAGGTTTATATGCTGAGCATGATGCCATGTAGTACGGACTATCCCTGTGGTCCTTTGGGATCAGCTGTCCAACAGATTGGATCCACACCAGCTACCGGGAAGAAAATTAACTCTATCCCAGCCAAAACCAGCACAATCAGCCATCTCCAGGAAATGTTTTTTGTGGTTTTCATCAGAAAGTATTAGGGATTATTACCTTGAATCCAGTAGAATTGCCTACTGTTATTAGCCTTGGCAATGACCAGCTGTATGTCTGTTGCCCATCTTACTGTCACAAATTCCCCATATTGCCCTCATTCGACATTCCAATAGAGGCAATGTTGGCTACAATTCCTTTGTAAGGGTGCTTTGAGTGAGGTAATATTGTCTAAAGCTCATTTGTAAAGATGATTACATCTACTGACTCAAGGTGCTACAAGACCTTAGATAAACAGTGTAGTTTAATCCTTCAGTGAATTCAGAGTGTCCATGAATAGCAAAATCTAGAGAAATGCAAATTTTAAGTAATATAGGGAGGTGATGCCGATAAATATTTGGATGTGTATGGGTAAGTGGAGATGAATGGTAACTGTGAGATTATATCAGATGAGTGTAAGTAATTTTATGTAGTAAGTACATAGTAGGGTTGGTTGCCTTCTGTGATTGAGTCATATAAAAAGTTTAACTAGATAAACTTTGGCAGACACTAAAAGTGCAGTTGTATTAAAAAATTAAAGACTTTCCTACAAACAGAAGTACAATATCCATCAATAGTGAGGGAAGCAGGCATCAATGCTTGTGAGTTCTCTATTAACTCTTGAGATGAGAATATGCCATGACATACTTCTGCTTATTTATTTTAAGAAATAACATTTACGAGTTGGAGTTAGCTCTTTATTAAGATGAAAAGACTGTGATACTATATTAAAATCTATTTATTGGTTCTGTGTCTAAGGTTAATGCTTAATTGAGAAAGGAAATCTATAGCTTAAGGAGAATACTTAATTTACTGGGAGTTACACCGTACAAGGGAGTTGAATATGTGCTTCCAGTCAACTTCAAAAAGAAGCTGTTCTTGGAATGACAGTTATATGACACTAATATGCCTATTTAGTCATATCGTCAAATAATCTTGACCTAAATAAATTCCACAGGCATTTTATCACTCAGTTACAGGCAGTATTTTAAAGGAATTGGATTATTTCTGACAATGAAAGTTGTAACTTAAAAGCAAGTTGTAGCTTATAAGCAAACTGCCAAACCTATTTCAAAACAGCTTTGGTCAATGACGTAATATATTTGTTTTATTTTTAAAATCAAAGGCAAGAAATCACTATTTAAATATTGAGATGAATATACTGTATTTCAGAGTATCTGAAAGCACATGAACCTGTGATGGTGTCATTATGCTGTGTAAAACATTTAGTTTAGTAACTCATTTAATTAGTCTTCTCATACATCAGTACATTGTTCATTAAGGTTTATATTTATGTCCTGGATAATGTTTGTGGGAATAAGTAGCATATTTTAGTGCACGAAAATTACTAAGTTTGGGGGTGG
>VXBQ01013562.1:41460-53059 GCA_013400175.1 Phainopepla nitens
GGTGAGGGGAAGTCATCTTTCTGTTGTATAATCCTTCGTTCTGGTCTGAAAGAGAAATGGCGTGTTAATGCCGTGATAGGTCCAAGTTTACTTTGATTTTATCAGGTAATTTCAAAGAAAAGTGGGTTTGACACAAATGGAATATATTCTCCCTGGGTTTGTATCCAAGGAGGTTTCAGTTTATCTTTGACTATAAATATTATTATAGAAAATCAGTAGCTGGCAGTTTTCTTTGGATATTATATTATTTTGAATTATGCTGTATATTCATTTGTGTTTGGTCGGAGCTGATGTTATTCCACTCACTCAGCAGTCCAGAGGAAGACAGATGATCTGACTCACAGTTCACAGCCAGAGGAATGGAGAGGTAAATAGAATGAGTATTTTTTATTGAGTTTATTCACTGTTTATGATCATCTCCCAGTCTGTGAAAATAAGGTAGGACTATTAGCTAAAAAGTAATTTGTTTAAAAAGATGCATTTAATTTTCCTCTGAGAAATTCAGGATATTATTCTCATGTTTATGTTGTTCTGTCAGTCATGGGAGGTGTTTTCCAATAGACATCTTGAGTAGCTGGAAATATTTTAATATTAGTTTGTTGGCTTTGATCCAACCAAGATGATAAGAGCAGATAGAAGAGAGATGCAAAGAAAGAAGGAAATAATTTGGCTTCATTTCAGGCTATTAAATATTAGGCTTCATGCCAAGTAGTTTAATTTGAGATATTATACTTCATTCCCACTAAAGTAAAGGCAAATTTAAATAGGAGAAAGGCAAAATTTAGGTTAAGAAGAGGTACCTCCTCATTGTTTCCTTTTTCATCAGAATTATTTTTAACTAATCTGGAATGAAAAATAACAAAGTGAGAGGTTTTTACCCATTCTGTAACAAAAGATTGGTAAGTTGCCAGAGATGTCTTAATAGTTTGATTCACCAGCTGAAATGGTCTAGCAAGCAATGACCTCTGAGATGTTCAGAGCTGATTATTAATCTCCATTGTTTCTGTATCTGCCTCCTACTTTTTGCGTTGAAGAACAGAAAACTCTGCAGCACCATGTACATCACACTGTAGCATTCTGAAGCAGCTCAGTTTGGTTTGGAGGCTCTCATGCAAATTCTTTGATTACGTTTGTTGAGGGAGTGTGGGTTTGCATTCAGAACTACAACCCTCAAATAAAAGTTTAGGCCTTGAATAAATTCAAACTCTTTAAGCACAACTTGTTCATAACTGTGAAGTTTCACTTTGCTCCCAAACCATGCAGAACTGTGAGTGGTGTATGATTAGGACGTAGCAATAGGAACCATGAATCATTTGCTCCAGTTTTATGAATCTTTGAAGATTATAGATGTGCAGATTTAGTTGGCTATGATGTGCTTTTTATAGTTTCCAGGCCTATTTCAAGCTGTCCATGTGAAAAGGCATGGCTTGAGATCAGTATAAATTTCTAAAAGACAAACATCTGTGTCAGTTCTAGCTACCTTTAAGCATGCAGTATGATTCCTTCCTACAGGAGGAGCCCAGTCAGATCTGTGAAGAAGATCCCATTCAAGGGGACAGATGCTCTTGGAAGTCTAGTCTCCATGGTCAGGAACCAGGTACCTTAGTGTCACTGGATAGCTGGGATGCTGCACATAGTTGCAAGTTATTTTCAGTCAGCTCATTAATGGGAAGTCTCATTTCTCAATAACCATTAAATGCAGAGAATTGCTGCTGAACCTTTGCTTTTCAGCAAGAAAAAAAAAAAAAAGACTGGTTTGTTTATCAGAATTTTGAATCTTTGCTGTAGATTTTCCTATTACCTTACATTATCAGAGACCTTTGAAAGCTAAATAGAAATCGATGCTATTTCACGCATAGCTAATCTTTTGTAGGATTTAAAGAAAGTATCTTCAGCTATATAGGGGAAACTTTATGAATTATATTAGTGATTAAGAAAAAAATATATACAAAAATGTTGTTAATTGGAGGGGCTTTAAATTTAGCTTTTAGGACCCTACAAAGTATTTTCTTCCCCAATAAATTACATGCATATGAACAATTTTTATGTTTTCCATTTCAAGATCACATGATCTCATAAGTTTTGACAACTCTACCTCAGGTTAGTAAATGTCTCTTTTTTCTGAAAATATATTCACAACCAGGAACAACAAGGGAAGAGTTCACTGCAGAGATTAATTAATTTAATATGTTTCTAAATATTTTTGATTGCTGGAAATGTATTTTGAAAACTTGATCAACTTTAACCATTTGATTTTGACTTTATCTACAGACCCAGATGGCCTATTTGGGGCAGCCAAATAGAGCAACTGGTTGAGAATTGTAATTTTGCAAACTTGTTAAATATGGGAATATTTTTTCAGGGCTGGCTGCAGCTGTGGTGAAAAATCGCAGAATTGTTTGCCAACCATTATGGGTTGCAGGTGGGAGCCTGAATTCTTGCAGCTTCCTAGTTCCCACTCAGAGCAGTATGGAACATTTCCCTTACCTTTCATTTATGGCAGTACCACCACCTCATATTTTATTTTCATTTAACAAGTGAAAATATGGTTTAGAGTCCACTGCCATTAGGAAAAGACTTCCATTACCTTGGCATGGGAAACCTTAGTTCATGTCATTGAGGACCAACCTACTCTGAGTAAATTTCTTCCATATAATTCCATATAATTTATTCCATATAATTCAGATGAAGGATGTTCATAATCTAGAGATGAAGCACTCTTTGGCGAACTGGTGCAAAGCACAGGCATGGTGACATTATACAGTGAAGCCCTGAGCTGTTGTGGTTTTTAACTCTGTATAAGAACTCCTATAGATTAGGATAGAAAAATATAAGGATTAGCAGATGTGCCATGCTTATGGTTTGCACAGGAATTACAATTTAAAAGAACTAAGAAAAAATATGCATTTAGCATATAGTCATTAGGTGGATACTACTCCGGACTGTTTTTCATCTGTATGCTCTCTATCACTGTATTTATTTCTAGCTGTATTTTAGCATACTGCTGAAACCCTGTATAATGTGTATATTATTAGTGGGGTGGTGCTTTTAAGAAAAAGATAAAACCAGTTATAAATAATCAGTCCTTCTGCGTACTCTGTTCATTCTGAACTTGGAACACAAAATGTCAATTCTACTTTGATCAAGAATGTCATGTTGTCTCTCTCTATATTTTGTCTCTATTTTGTTGTTTGGGGTTTTGGGGATTTTTTGGGGTTTTTTTCTGTATTCAGTTACCTCCAGGGTAGTAAAGACAGTAGTAGACAGTTGGCAACCATCAAAGAAATAATGAAGCATTTTCTTTAGAGGCTGTAGAGTTGTTCAGAATATCACTTCAAGGCTAAGAATAGCACAGAGAATTTAAATTACAGTGCAGTGTTGAATTTTTGGGTGAACTTTTTTTCCTTGGTTTAGGAAGATCCTATGATTACTTGAATCTATAGGCTGCTGGAAAACAGTTACTGAAGTATGAACTCAAGATGATGTTATTTGGGGACAAGGAAGAATAAAGGCCCCAGGAATCAGAAAGACAATGTTTCTCTCTCCTTATTTTGGGTCACTGAAGATTACATCTGAAAAGGATAATCTCAGATAGGTATTTCTAGGCTCACATATGGAGAAGTAGGACAAGAGATTATTTAACAGCTCAACACAAAATTTGTTGGTTAGGGTAGCTGGTGCCAAATACTCAGTGTACTTGGCAATAAATTGCTTTTTATCTAGCTTAATCTCTTTGCTAAAAACTAGTGTAACTAATGCATACTACAAAAAAGAAAAATAAGAAAAAAAGGAAATGTTCCTTCTTGGATTAAGGCATGAAAACTGATTAAAAATAGCATCTCCTCCCAGACTGTGGAGTCAGGAAAGCAGGTAACCAGAGGAGAGGGCTACCTGTAAAGGCCTCTGCTTTTTCAGGATCAGAAAGTTCCCTAGGACCTTTTAAGGCCCTGTGGTTTCATTAAATGGAAATTCAGCTAACAAACATGTCAGTTCACTTCAGTAATAGTCCTATCCCTGTAAGCAAAACAACAGTGTTTAAAAAGATACATTTGTGAAGAAATGGATTTTGAGATTTAAGAATTAATATGCCATTGCCTCAATGAGAGGCCTTTTAAGAAAAGTCATTTGTCATCCAAAATAGTATCGATGTTGCCTCTGGAAGTGTTTTGCAATAGGGTTGTAGATAGAGTAATACCTGGGTTTGTGCCAACACAGCATAAAAAACAGCAGCCTCAAAATCTGGCTTTGAATCTTTGAATTATATAGTAATAGATTCATGTGATTTTAATATGTTTTATGTTAAAAAATTCTGTAGAGTTAGCCAAAATATTCAGTGACTGCATAATAGAAATTATGCTCTCTTTTATATTTTAACATGTACAAAGATAAAAGATGTAATGCAGTACAAACCAGACTAACATGGAATAAGAAAATATTCAGCAAATTTAACAAATAACATTCTATTGATTCTGTAGGTGTTCTGTTTTATTTACTTAATATGATTACTCAAGATTTTTCCTTGAAAACAGTAAACAGATCTAGCCCAAATGTCCCTGAAATCAAAGTGTAAGTTCTCTCCTGTGGTGAGTGAGAAATCTTAATTTTTGCTGTGCAGTCTTTCTGAAATGGTAGAAACTGGTGTGCAATACAAAGCCAAAAGTTTAAATAAAGTGAGAAGTTGAGTAGGCTCATGGACAACCCCACTTCCAGCAGCTGGCATATTCTTAACAGAAAAGAATTTCAGTGGGATATTTTTTTCATTAGCACTTTTGTCCTGGCAAACAAAGAAGGAAATTGCTTAGTGACTCACCCTGCAGCTTGATAACATATGAATGAGGTGTGAGGTCATGTTCTGCCATCCTTAAAGTCAATACCTAACCTCATAGGCATTTATTTGCTCTCTGAAGGTGATTATGATCTGCATTACAACACCAACACTGCTGGTTTTAAAACAGCAAATAAAATTATTAATTTATTGTATATGTGTAAAAAACTAATTACACAGTCTGTCCAAGAAGAGAGCACTTCAGGAGCTCACATGTTTCAACTGAAGATGATATGCGCATCGTTAGTTTAAAAAAGCAGCTTTTTAAGCAGTTTTAATAGAGTCATAGTTGTATGAAAGATTCAGAGAAAAGTTTTATAATTTGCAAGTCTTAGATGCCTGGAAAATGTATCTGGAGCTTACAGGCATCTCCATGATGAATACTCACGCTGAAAGGAGATTTTCATCTCCCTATGGCATGCACAGATAGAGCTGTGATTCTCGCTGAATATTTGTTGTGCTGCTTTCATTTTGTTCAGATGGGTGTGGATGGATAGCAAAAAAATGTTCCAAAATTAAAAGCTTGGAAGACCTTAAACTGACCTCTGAAGTCCACAGAGTAACAAAGCAACACTGAAGGCCTGACCTCTCAAACTCAGAAAGCACAGTACCAAATAATCTTGTACAGTATAGGAAAGCCAAAATATTGAACCTTATTTTAGCTCTGCTCTGACAGATGCACTGCAGCCTTAGGCTCAAGAGCTTTATGTGCTTTTCTGCTCATGAGTAACATTCAGCTCAATCTTGTGGAAAAGAAAAAAGAAATCCTGCATGTCCACAAGTGGAGGTCCCCTTGCTGCAGGGGAGTTCAGACTCTTGTACAGCTGGGGCAGGAGGTGCAGAGTGCATTGCCCTTTGGGTTTTTTCTTTGTTTGCTTGGGTAAGGACATGAGGAACTAGATAGGATCGAGTAGTGAAGTGGCAGTCCAGGAAACACTGGTGCTTTGCTGTTGAAAGCTGACCAGGTCCATGCCCCTCCTCTGGCATTTGTTGTTTACAACAAGTCTGGGTGGAACTCTATCACTTCAAGTGACTGGGTCTGCCTGAGTTGTGTCGATGTAAGATTATTTGCAGTGAAGTAGAAAATAGAAACCCATATTAGACCTAGAGAAAAAGATCTGTGAGGATTTAATTCCGGTTCCCTTCAGACAAAGGTCCTTCTTAGCTCAGCCCGGAGTCTGGGTACCGTGATACTGGCTACTCTCAGCACAAAAGTAACAGCTAGACATTTTTCTTTCAGATTTAGATATATTTTGTGAATTCCTAAGGCTATTTTCTCAACTATGGAGTCAGTCCTAAGGACTCTGTTTGATTACCAACATGCACTCTCACCTCTCTTACATGGAGAGACAAGTTAAATGCTCCTGGACCAAGTTATCTGCAGAGAACTTCATCTGAGTGCTGTCTCTTCACTTTGAGGATACTTGACTTGCAATGAGTCTTTATAAAAAAGTGTTAACTGTAAAGACTGTTTGTAGTGACATAAATATGTCTGTTTAGGGCTCTAATGTGGGAAATATTCCTACTCAAAAAAGCTCATATGCTAGGACGTTTGTGTTCTGAAAATATGGTGCTTTTATGAGGATAAAAGTACAATGGGAACACTTGGCTGCTATTCTGTAAGTTATGCAGCATGCATAATGTTTTTATTGTAAAATATTACATTTTTCTTCATGTAATAAAATGGCTAAAAAAGTTAAGTCAGCCGATACAATAGAAGCGCTGCAAATGAACTGTTTGGTCTCCTGCCTTGTCAGTCCCTGTATAACTTTCTGCTTTACACTTTGTAGTTGAATTGCTCTTTGTTTAGTTAAAAAGTATTTGTCAGTTTGGAGTGGAGAGTAATGTTTTGATCTTAGTGTGAAATTGAGGAAATAACATAAAAACTCTAAACCTTCTAAATAATGAAATGGGATTGCTTAAGTTAAAAAATGCATGCATATTTGGAAATCAGATGTCAAAAATTTATTTACGGTTTCATACTGGCATTAAAAATTTTCAAAATGACAAATGACAAATATGGTATGCAGGACTCCAGTATATCTTCTCTGTGATCAAATTCAAGTGCAATTACTTCAGGATACCTTTGTACTTGAAATTTGTCAGGAAAGTTTGTGGAACAGAGCAAGAGGAAGGTTTGCATTCCTTTCAGAGTGAAGATGGATTATAATGCCTGGTGGGATTTTTATCCAGAGACACTTGCAGTCATTAGCCTTGTCAGGATTTTTTTTTAATCTGAGTAGCAGGAACTGTGGCTAACAGTGTACACAGTTACTAACAACACTATGATGGCAGAACTAGGTGCTGTCAGTATTATCTCCTATAATACAGATATTTCTTAAGCTGTGGTACAGAGAGTGATGTGTGATCGATGAAGGATGAGGCGATTTGAGAGGGATGTGAATTTTTTTTCAGTTGAGGCACGGAGACATCTCCTCCCAGACCTTCCACACTGTAATTGTTTTCCTTAGGTACTTTGGCACAGCCTTGTCCAGGCAGCAGAACCATTTGCACCATGAAGAACTGAAAGGGCTTGGTGTTATCATGGTGTTTATGGAGGCAAAAGTCACTGCCACTTTGTCTGGGCATAGCACAGACCCTGTCAAAGGTGGCCCCAGATAAAGTGAACTGATGAGAAGCTGAGAGCTCATCTGTTCCCATGCACTTCTGAAATTCCGGGAATGTTGTATCAGTGTGCTCCACCTTGCTTGAGAGGGCAGCAGCTCTAGGAAATGTTGCAGGATTGTTAAGCTTATGAAAGGATACATTGAGTCTGGATGGTGTACAGCTTTATCTTTTTATGTTCTTGAGAAAGAGTAACTTGCAATGCTGGGAGACTTCAGGCCTGGGGCATTACATAAAATACTTCACAAAGAATGTTAATACTTGTCTTTTCTGTTCTGGTCAGTTGTCCTTAAAGCAACTCCTGCAGACTCCATCTGGCCATCCTTATGTGACTTTGAAAAAGTCAGCGCTATAAACTTCATCTGACTGTTAATTTATTATGGTGTTGTGTTTTTTTTTCTTCCCCAGACAGATGGAATAGTAAGAAAATTCCCTTTGCTGCCAAAAAACAAGAAAAATGATGATATCCTATTCAGGTGCTTTCCTCTACTCCATTTATTCTGCATTGCAATGATGTAATGAAGAGATGGGTAAATACACATATTCTCTCAGAGTTTCCCTGCATGTGGAAGAACAAAGAAAAACAGGGAAACAAAAAAGTGTTGGAGGTTTCTTGGTTTATTTTGTTTTTTGTCCAGAGGGCTACATTAGCAGGACTTTCATATGTAAGATGCAGATGTGGTTGCTGTTATTCTTGTTGCATGTGACCCTTCAAATATGTTGTAGATGGATCTTAACATGGTTATTCCTTCCTTCTTGTTGGAAAGTTAAGTGATCAACACATGGGTATCTCTACCTAGTCTTTTTAAGTGGGATGATATTTTCTTTACGGCAGGATAATCCTCCATTTCTTATGTTTTTTTGAGATGACAAGGCAGCTGTCTTCCACAATGTATATTTCTGCATATCTGGGAAAAAGGTCATCAGGCTTCAATTTATGAGCTTGAGGGCTGATTGTTAGTTGCTGTTAGTTAAAAAAGATAAAATCCATGGACTGTAAATCCTGTGCAAGACATACAAGGAGTTATACACACATGCTGGTATTATGAATACTAGCCACATGTGGAGATGCTGGTAGATTTTGAGAACTTTGGATTTTGCACCAAGCCTCAAGGCTTGGCAAAGGCAAGAATAGATTCCAATTTTTGCAAAAGGATGATCTTTTTAGCATTTTATATTGAATTAGTTACTTCCAAAATTAGATATATCCATATATCCATATATCTGTCAACTCTCAGCTCTGTTCTGAGGCTGTTTATGGGACTGGTACAGATGGAAAACTAATGTAACCAGGTTCCTACCTATGTCCCTTGTATCCCAACAAAGAATGGAATAGTGGTAGCCAAGGGAAGCTGTCAGAAACTACATGCTCAGGAAGTCACAATAGCTGCCGCTTGTTCTTGAGAGCCAGTGCAGTCAGCTGCAGCTCAGGAGAGCCACAGTTTAACACCAAACCTTCCAGAGAGGGTATTTCTGAAAAAAGGCTTTAATCTAAATTAAAATACTGGTTATTTTTCTTGACTGATCCAAACAGGTTAGGCTTGTTCTTTATGTCCTTGGTAGTAACTATATTACACAGTGCTATATCTATGATTGCATTTTCAGTTCAACTCTGAAACTAAAAAAATGCCCTCATTGTCTTGTTGATTTAACACTCTCCTTTATTGTCCTTTTTTAAGGATATGGTTTCTCAATAGTTTTTCAGTCCATCTGGAGAAGAATGATTTCCTAAAGGTACCCACTGACTTAGCTTGGATTTTTAGGATCACTCCTCTCTCAACTAAATTGGAATTGATACTCTATTTATCAGAGTTATGGTTCGCAGGCAAGAAATGCAGACAAATATGTAAGAATAAAATGTAAAATCTCCTGAAAACCACTTAACATTCAGAAATACATGAATAGATTTGGAAATGCCCAAAATGCTCTGATATTCCTAAGCATTCCTATCCCAGTTCATGGAGCATTTTGGAAAAAGTTTCCAAAGCCTTCCACTGATGAAAATTCCAGGCTTTTCATTAGAATCATATTCCATATTTATATTAGAAAGTTTGTGTAATAGCTCACTTTTTCTTCTTTGAATCTTGTCCTCAGTAAAGTTGGAGATGAACACATCTGCACTTTTCTGATGCCTTCTTTAAAACATCTTATCACTTACCACTTATAACTGAAAACATTTTTTCTCTACTATTTTTCTATATGTCTTGTTTTCTTGACTCCATCAGAATTTTCTCAATATCTTTTTTTAAATATGTAGCCTGTGGCTGGATCCTAAAACCATACCTTATCACACTTGGAAGGGTTACTTTATCAGTCCTGCATGTAACACTCCTATTTATACAATGGTTTGCTTCCCTGTCCCCCTGCAAGATTATGGCAACATTGATTTAGATTTAGCTGTGGTTTGTTCAGATATCAGTGGGGGTTTTTTTCCTTTGTTTTTTCTTTTTCTTTTTTAGAACTGCTGTCTCTTCATTTACTTTCAATCTTCTATTTGTCATGGCAGTTTCTGCTGAAATGTTATATATGCTATTTGTCCTAAACTAAACTGTAACCTTTTTCTAGCTGTTTCTGCAGTTTGTCTGGGTATTTTACAATTCTTAAAATTGTGTTCTCCAAAGCATTTTCAGTCTCTTATAGAACCATAAAATTTTTAAAGTTGGGAAAAAACCTCATTGAGTCCAGGCATTGGTCAACTAGCTCTACTCCGTTCACCACTAACTTGTCCTCAGGTACCACATCCACTTTTATTTTTTAACTCTTCCAGGGATGCTGACTCTGTCACTGAGCAGCCTGTTGCAGTGGTTAACCTCTAAATATATTCCCTGGTTCATCATCTCTGTCTTTGATGAAAATACTTATCTAAGTCGAAGCGCACAACAGAACACAAACTTTCACAACAAATTATTTGTAGCTGTTGAAGACACTTGTTAGTTTACTTATAAAAATATTGGGTCATACAGTGTCAGACACCTAACTAAATTCACAAGCTCTATTTTCCCACTGAATGGTTTGGCATAAGTTGCTTACCTGTTCATTTCATAAGTACCTAGAAATAATATAAATACATTGTTGGATGATCTTTTCCTGTATTTTTTCCTGAGAATCAGTTATAGATCACTGATTCTAAAATTCCTAATTTCTTGCTAAACTCTGGTAATAATGATTTTTTTTTTTTTATTGTCTCCTGATCCATCTAGATTCCATTGTTTAATGCAATCTTCATCTTCTGGAATTTCCCAGCCTCCCTTACACAGAAATTCAGAAGAGATAACTGAAATGGTTCTGCCTGGCCTTGAAATGCAGGGATCTACATTTTTGATGCTATCCCTGTTCACTCCAGACTGAAACATGTTGTGGCTCCAGATATAGTAAATATACTTAGACTGTCTCCAGTGGCTGTTCATCCTATAATGTTTCGAAAGCAGGCACTGAAGATCCTACTATTTTCCTAGCTGATCAGTCCTAGTGCTTAAATACCATTCTGGATGGAAATTTTTCCTAATGTTCTATGCAGACTTCTGCTTTTTAAAATTAAGGATTTGCTCCCTGCTTGGCCTTTGATTGACATGGGGGACAATTGAATTCTTTGTTTCACTTTTCTGCCCGTTTGAACTTTATTGTCATGCTCTCCCCAGTCTTCCCTAGACTATGGAAACCTGAATCCTTCCTTTTGTGTTCTGTAAATCAAGCCTCTTAATTGTTGCTGGTCTTTCTTGTGTTCTCTTTAGCTTGTCTAATAGTTGGTGACTAAAACTGGATGGAGCACTTCAGCTGAAATTATCCATTTTTTGTAAGTGGTACACAAGGAAAAACAAATCAATAATATGCACCATACTCTTTTTATTACTTTGTAGATTGGCAGTTCTTTGCGACCAGACTGTATACTTGCATTTGCTTAAAAAATGCATTACAAGATATTCCCTTAGCCCTGTTTTATTAATCTGTGTTAGGAACTCTTTTCACTGACAAAGTGTAATTCCATGACAACAGTGTGAGTCTTCAAGGAAGGCAAAAACTCTTCATCAAAGGTAGTCAGTTTGAAAGAATGAAAAAATAAAAAGCATAGCAATAATGAAACCAAAAACCCTAACTGTAAGCTCTGCGAAGACAGCTTGGTTAAATCAAATTTGTTCTTCCCTGATGTAC
>VXBQ01013562.1:62748-86252 GCA_013400175.1 Phainopepla nitens
TTTTTTTTTTTTTTTTTTGCCTATTTCAGGATTAAGTGCTTGACACTACACTTAGATATAGGGAATGCTTACAGTTTGATTTATAAATTCAAATTTGCAGTCTTATCCTGCTTGGTGCAGTTGAGAGGAGCAGGTACATCCACCTACAGACCTCTATGATTTCCTCTCCAGCCTGTGCTGTGAGTGCAGGAGGGCCTGCAGGAATTGCTGGGGAACCCAAGGCTGACCTGGCTCACCTGGCACTTGCAGCCTGTGCCTTTATCTCTCCGCCATCTGTATCAAATACCTCACTTGCCTTTCCTCGGGGCAATTCAAGCAAGGATTAGAAAGGAATGTTGTTGTCTAGGCTCCATGTAGCTTCCAGTGTTACCACCTCTTCTAAGGTGAGCTCACCAGAAGTGGGTGGAAGCAGTGCTAAATCTGGTAACACGTAAAAGTGTATCTTGGATTTAGGATTTCTTCTTAATTAAAAGGGAAAAAAAAAAAAAAGAAAACCAAACAAACAATATGCAGCTATCTAAGCAGAATGAAGCTTTTCTTTTGTGTTTTGAAGTTGTTTCTTAGGGGGTCCCAGCAGACAGCCCCATGGTGTGAAGTGCATCCTGGCAGTCTGCTGCTGCATGCCAGGGCTCATCCTGCCTCCTCTCCTGTCTTCAATACCACAACTTTGATCAAAAAATGCAAAGTAAAATACCTTTTTTTTCCTCCACAGTTTTCTCCAATTTAATTTTCTGGTTTTTATCAGCAGTGATTTATGATTACTTTTTTGGTGACTCTGAATCCAGACAAAATTGAAATGGCATTTATTTTAGGAGGTTCAGCTGATATGTAGTTTCTCCCCTTATTCCCAATGCATTCTTATTGAACTGCCAGTATATTTTCTACATTCTTTCCTGCTTTGTTCCTTTCCACAGCTGGAAAAAGCTCCTTCATCCTACACAATAAAAGACTTTTCTATAATAGCCACTTTCCTATGAAGCTGCAGTGACGTGAAACAAAATGCCTCAGACGAAAAGTGGTAAAGAACTAAACACTCCATTGGATTAGACTCTTGAATCAGAGTTAATAAAGTCTAAGGAAGGAAGAAAAAAAATACCAGGGTGCTTACTATAGGAGGAAACATGACTTAGAGGATGCTGTAGAAAATGGAATTTAACATCAGGTACAGGGAAAAGTGTCACAATTAGTCAAGTAGCTGATGTAAAATTTAAAAAAAAACCCTTTAAATAACTAAAAAATTCCCACATTCTTTTTTCTGTTATTGATGTGTCTATTAACCCCTTTTCTGTTGAGAAGGATGATTTAAGAAAAAAAAAAAAAACAAACTACTGATTGTTACTTATTATTATTTTAATGGGCTCAGAATTTTATTAAGTAGTTTTGAAATTATATCTTTGAGAAATGTCTCTGCCCTGATTGCCTCTTTCAGATACGTTTATCCCAGTAAATATGACAACAGCATGGAATTGCTTTTCATTTCCTTTCACCTCTCCAGGTTCTTAGCCTTGTAAAGGTCCTGGCCACCTCCACTTAACTTGCAGTTTTATTTGTCTAACTCCTTGCATTTGCACATTTCTGCAACACATTAGTATTCTGTCCCTTCCACTCCAATGGTCCCTTTCCCCTCACATGGTCCCTTCCCTTGCAGAGGATAGCGTCAGCCAGGTCAGTTTTACCACAAAGAAGCTGCTGCGGTAAAGTTGCTCTTATGAGCAAAATAATATCAGCACCTGATTTTATTTCTGAGAGATGACTCCCCTACACTGCAATTGCTGTTCCTAAAGGGATGTTTGGCATTATATTATTGTACACCGGCTCAAAAGTTGTTTTAATGTCCAGGTTTTGTCAGCCATCCAGATTCAATCTATTGCAAATGTTACTGACTCCCATGGTACAGTAAAGTGTATGTAAATAACAACACCCTTGAGCCCTCATTAAATTAAAATAATTTACTAATGCTGTGTAGGAGGAGAAGAGGAGGAAAGAAAAGTGGGAATTAAATTGTGTGGCACTAGAAAGATTTTAAATGACAGTTTCAGATTCAGGCCTTGCAATGCATTGATATTAAGCGAACTGAATATATTAACCAAGAACAGAATTTGCAGGTATATACTCCTGCTTTTTTTAAAACTAACTCTCTTCTGGATCCTTCTTACATGATTTAGGGGACAAGATTTCTGGCTGTAGCTACAGAGTCTCAGTGTTTTGGAAGAGATTGGTTGTGCCTGTGACAACCTCCTGTTGCTGTCGTTTTTAATCTGAGAAATTTTACCCTCTGCCAAAGCTGATACCCTTTAATGACCTATCACAGATGAACATTAAGCAAGGCTTGTTGATTTAGGGTGTTCTGTTTTTTTTTTTTTACGTTGTATAAGTGCATATGCATTATCCTTTAATGAGTCAAGTTATTTAAATTTCAGATCAGATTGGGGATATAGCGAGTGTGATGGTTCTATATTCCTCTACCATCTGTCACTGAGAAGCTTCTTAAAGTTGCAGCCTCAGTTAGAAGAACAGCTTGGTCCTATAATCTCTTTGCTGCTGTTTCTAAACAAAGACTAGAGACAGGCTTCTCATCTACTGAGAGCAGTTGTTTTGAGTGCAACCTAGTGGAGACACTAAGGCTATGTGGAATATGCAAACACTCTTGTGGTGGTGCTGCTACAAATATCTGTACCTCAGTGGCTGGGATCACAAGCTCACCTCAAAAAGCAACAATTTAATGGAAATCGCTAGTGCTGAGGTGAAGTAGGCAGGTGGTCTTAAGTTGTACTCCCACAGGGAAGTGAGGCATCTGCTGTTAATGTTTTTATTCCTTTTGGTAGCCCTCAGTCAGATCAGATAGCACTAGCTAAAGCAGTGGAATTGCTAAATAATTTCGGGAGTGGAACAGGACTAACCAGTACAGACACTCTGCAGAGATGGTCTCAGGTACTTCAGCCCTAGAGCCTCTTTGTGGAATTTGGATGACAGCCTGGAATTAGGATGAGAGTCAGGATTGTTTTCTGAGTGTTTTTCCTTGTCATGTTTTTGTTCTGAATATATGATACTTTATCAAAGCTGCTGGATGTTGATTCAGGCTGTCCTTAGTCTCAGAAAACAGTCTTTTTGCAGGCACTTAGTTCAATCTTGTTTATATAGATGGTACTGGACTGCAGGCATCAGCTGGGAGAAGAAGCAGGGAGAAGCTGGAGGCCTGCAGCCAAGGTGGAACATCCTTAGGGAGCCCCTGGTGGCACCAGAGGCAGGAGCATGGGTGCTGACAGCAAACAAGGATGCTTGGTGTAAAGGAAAGGAGCTGGCCTTTGCCTGTTTATTAGTCCTGTTTCACCCACAGGAGTACAGAAAGTACAGACAAACTTCTTTTCTTCCCCCTGAAAAAACCTATAATACTTCTCTTCTGCACGTCATCTGTTTGAGTAGTGCTGGTGTTTCTCAGCAAGAGGCCCAAGGGCATGGCTGATGAGGGCTCAGGAGACACAGTCCTGTATGTCCTGTCAAGAACATTAACGTTTTCTCCTACCCCATTTTCTGTCATACAGTTAGTAAGGTCTCCAGGATGTTTATTAGGGCTTTTGTAAAAAAACCGAAACAAAGCAAACCCAAACAGACTTTGTCAATGTTTTAAGGATTGTACAGGTGTAATTGAACCTTTATACAGCTCTTTCCTGCAGAATTAAGGATGACAAACCAGATACATAATTTCTAAATTTGTATTTTATAATTTATAAATTCATAATTTATAAATGTGCATTATAATAAGGACTAGACAAAAATATTTTAATGAGAATGTTTTGCAACATACTATAGGAGTTATAAAAACTATTATAGAGCAATATGAAGCAATATTGAAGCAGTTACATGAAAATAATTGTATTAAAGCTAGAAAAAACAATTTTTAAGTAGACACTGATGTCACCCAACCTACAGATGACTTTGGGCAAATCTCCTTTGCTCAGCCTCAGGGAGTAACCTTGAGGGGCAGTGAGGTGTCAGGATAAATGACACACATCAACTCTAACCATAGACTACTATATATTTGAAAAAGTCACATGCAAAAATTAAATTAAACATTTTATTTGCTGACAAGGAGGTCTGGGAGTACTAACGTGACCTAATATGAAAAATCAGAAGCATGAGCCAAGTCATAATCTTTGTCTTACAATCAAATTCATGATATAGACAGAATAGATACTACTTTCTCTTCTCCACCCTTACTCATGTCTCAATGAAGTTTGAATAATTTTTGCCTTTACATTTCT
Organism: Phainopepla nitens; assembly: GCA_013400175.1. Taxonomy (NCBI): domain Eukaryota; kingdom Metazoa; phylum Chordata; class Aves; order Passeriformes; family Bombycillidae; genus Phainopepla; species Phainopepla nitens. The sequence goes on from VXBQ01013562.1 coordinate 67,011, forward strand.
ACTTGGCTTCATTCTCCTGTTGAAATTCTGTCATCATATGAAGGTTGATATCTATTTCCTGTGAAACTTATCCTGAATTGTTAAAAGAAACCATTTTCCCATGCTCATAAGCCTTTGACTTCTTTCATTCTTTTTCAAAATTAATTTGCTCAGTAGTATTGACTTCCCAAAAAAATGGTGTTGTCTGCAGTACAAGTAGTTCATCAATGCTGTAATTGAATATATGTCACTAACCACAGCTGTGATTTCACTGCTGGTATTGAAAATTAATAACATTTTAAGTGAATTTGTTCACTTCACCGTTCAATTTCAAAACATAGTCTCTAGCATATAGATATTTTCTATTAGTACACTTGTATTTCTGGAAATTATGAGATGAAAAATATGTGCTAGATTATAGTCTTGCACAGTGAGCATGACTTACATAAAGTACATCAGAATTTTTTTGTACCAGACTGAATATACACATTGACAAAAGTAAGTTAAGGAAAAGAAGGAGATTATTAGAATACTCTAAAGGCAAGACTGTTGTTTTGTTTGTTTTGGTTTTTTTTAAGGTGCTACTTACCATTGAAATAAATAAATTAAATCCCATTATAGCTACTACAATGCAGTTTTCCCTAAAATTCTATAGTTCTCAGTACTCTGAGTGTAGAAAGTACTGAATACAATTGTATATAGTTATTTCTAAAGTCTTTGTAGTGGTCCAACATGACACACAACTCTTGCTGGGTTTTGGAACAGAACCTTGAACACCCTGGGTGAATGGAGAAGAAAAGGTGTCATTGCTGTGTGAAGTGAAGAAGGATGGCATAAATTCCTAAGATGATTACAGAATTGTAAAGGAAGTTTCAAAAATATGAAACACCATATGAAGGAAACTCTAGGAATAGATTAAAACATAAGAGGGGGAAGTGAAATATGTGTGATTGTTGAAAACCTGCCTACTGCATGTTTGGGATGAATATCATCTGCCATATCCCTTGGGCAATGTAAAATTGCAGATTTTAAATGCCTCAAAAAAGTGCCATTGCCCCCTAGTCCTACCTGCTGTGGCAGACACCTGCACTTTGGGAATCTGCCTTCCTAACACAAAAAGCAGCCAACAGTGATAGAAAAACTCATCTCGCCTACCCTGCTGCAGTTCAAGTGTATTTAGATCAATATTACACAGGGGTTGTTTTTATAGTTTAAAGAACTTTAAAGAAACAATATATATGCTCACACAAATAATTGTTGTAGTGTGCCCAAATCATTCAGGTCTGCTCTACAGCCCTTGCCAAAGCAGAGACCTGGCAGTCTCCACTGCTCTCAGAGCAACAAGACAGCTCCCTAAGGCGCAAAGCAATGCCTTCCTCCCTGCCTGCAGCACCAATTGTCTCTTGTCTGAGGCAGCAAAATTTCTGCACCTAGAAATAATCTATCTGCATCTCAAGAATGATGTGTGATGTGTCATGTATATGACCCAAACCTTTCAGCAGCTGTAGAGAAAGATGCACTATCCCTTTTTAAAGGACAAGGAGATGGAGGTATTGGAAACACGAATGAATTCAGTCCTAATGGGAGAAATTATGTAGCTGCTGCAGTTTCGAGTTCGTTCATCCAGATCTACCTTCAACAACAGTCTCATGCAGTGCTCCCATTCCAATTTAATTCTCTTAAGTTTGTTGAACTGACACAGCTGTAGGAAAAAGCTGCGGCCTCTGTGCCTCCTGAGTGCCATTAGAAGAACTCCTTATTGAGGTAATGTCCATCACAAGGTAGCCATTGGGGTTGCACTACTGCCCTCAAGGGACTATTTGTTTGACAGATATCTTGTGCAGACCCCAATGCTCAACAAGGGCAAAGCCCAGCTTGATTTTCTTAGGCATAGAGAGAAACAGCGCCATTTTATTTTACTCACAGATTGAATAAAACTTTGAAGATGAATGCTGATGATTATAATGGTAAATTAATTCCTGTTTTTCAGAGCAGGTTTGTGATAACCAGGTAAAAGCTTTTATGAGAAACGGATGCATGTCTATTTCTCCCCTGCATATTAAGGGAGTGATAGATAAAAGGCAAAGTGTTAGAGGAGAACTGACACAGAAACAATTTGTCTGAAGTTCGACAGTGAATAAGTCAAAACCCAGGTGAAACACTTTTTTCCTAGTAGCTGGGTGCTTGTCAAGCGTGGTTCAGTGGTTCTGCCCATCATATGGATAATCACCTTGCTGTATGGAGCTAATAATCCTAAAGTCCTATTAAAGATATTAGGGAGAAGTATGTATATTCAGAGTACAGTCCTAAAGCAGATGTCTAAATCAGGTTACTCATGCCCTAAAAGTTCCTGTGCATGCCCTAATGACAAAAGCAGCTCTATATGATCAGTTCAGTTCTAGATGTTAAATTACTAGATTATGTCTAAAGTCATAAGAAGCAGAATTGGTCCATTCCATTAAAAAACAAAACCAACCAAACAAACAAAAACCAGACTGGTATTTTGGACTTTTCTGTAACTTTTTTTAACTTGCATTTAGAAAATGAACTCTCCCCTCCCCTCTCCTCCTCTTCTCCCTCCTCTCTTCTCCTCTCCCTGTCCTAAAGTATAGTAGTCATACACTTACGCTTGCTAGGAACTATCCTGTTTTGGAAATTTGATGTAGACAGTTTTTTTGCTAGTTATCCAATATCTCTTATTGTAATTTTCAGACTGATGACAGCTTGAAATGGTCAGATGAAATGTACTACATAAGTGGAAAAACTAACATACGTGAATCTCTACAAGTGTGCATCTTCAACTGATATGTCGTAACCCTCATCTTGTTCAAGGGCTAAAAATGCAATTGGAAAAGAGGTAATGAGTGCATAGTTAAGGAAGTGAAGATAAAAGGGGGCAATAGGCAAGGGTAGTGGAAAGCAGAATATTTTCATGCCTGAAAGTGCTGTCCTCATTATCCTACTCAGATAAGTTTTGAGTTACAGATTTTATATGTAAGCTAAATCACTTTTTTGTTGGCGAGCTCTTTAAACAGAGGTGCAACTTGTGGCTAAGCCTGTCATCACTGTGGCAGTGTGTGGGATTGATACCCTAACCGAGCCTGACACTTGGGCACAGACCCTGCTGCTTCCCAGCAGCATTCCTCTGCTAGCCTGGCAGCACAGCCTTGTCCAGTGCTCTGCAAGCCCTGAGGCTCCCTCTCCATCACGTTGTCCTGCTTTGCACTTATTTTGCCCTATTTTCCTTTCTTTTCTCTACCAATGTATATTCCTTCTCCTCTTCCTCTTTCTTACCATCTCTAGGTAAGTTTTAGTTCTGAGTGCTGGTAACTATTTCTTTATTTTGCTGCACAGCAAGTTTTTAAATATTTTAAAAAGTAGTTGAGTGTTACCTGTATCTTGAAAATGGTGAGGTGACTTCCTATACTTCTGAGGTGAATGATGAGAATTAGCACTTATTTTAAGGGCTTCTCTATTTCCTTCTCTCCCACTGTTTTCTGAGTCCCTTTAGCCATCTGCTCTTTCAGTATGTAGTTGAGGAGCACTGGCTATTGCATACCTTTTGTGACTGTACTGCCATTTCACAACATGTCTCTGACTGCAGTGATAAAGCTGGCTTTGAGAAAGAATGCTCATATTTGTCCAAGTCTTCTCCTTTCTCCCCAGTTCCCTTCCACTGTGATTGCCTTTTCCCTTAGTTATGTTGTCACGGGTATTTGTGGGGCACTACAACAAATGTTATCAGTGAACTGAAATGCTTGAAAAAAGTAAAGCTCATTTGTATCATCAAGTAGAGAGTACAATAAATAATGGTGCAGGGGAAAAGCAGCAGACAGGAAACTAAAATTGGCCTGCCCACCAAAGGAGGGCTTTATAGTGAGTACATTCTGTATTACCCAAGATGTGCTTGGACCGGGATGACAGATTCAATGTAAACAGTCCCCTCTGCAATGAAATTGTGTGGGGATATGATTCGCAGCTCAGCTTTGCCAGTAATCAGCTTGCGTTCCACTGAGTGTGAGTGGAGACTCCTCTCATGAAATTTGTGCAGTGGAAGGTTAAACCTGTGCATCCGTCCTATGCACCAGCTACTCCTGGAGATGGAGACATTCTTAATGCCCTAGCAATTTACAAATTCTTTCTGAGCTTCTCCTCTGACAAAGGTCAGACATCAAGAAAAGATGTCAGCTTAGTCAGGCTACAGTTTTCAAATAAGTCTAAGTTACTTGGGCACCCAGTTTATTTGAAATTAAAAGTATCTGTTCAACTTTAGACGGCTTTGAAAAGTACCAGCTGGAGTCTGCTTACTGATAGAAAAGGGACAGACTGATAAAGCAACTTTGGCCATGACACTGAAACATGACTCAATATTATAATTCAGCACATAGCCTCGATTGCATTTAAAAGTATTTATTCATTGCTTGTTCTAAAATTTTCTTCTTCCTTCCTTCCACTTGCTTATCAGAGACAGATTTCTTTCAGATCTCATGGAGAGAGCATTTCTTTTAATGATACTGTGGAGGAGTTTGTACAAAGCTGATCAAAAAACTGCAAGACTGAATTAAAAAAAAAAAAAAAAGACAAAGTTCTCTATTTAAGATGGAAAACACTAATAGCAAACTTTCCACAATAACAAACCAAACTGCAAGTAAGACAGGCAGCCTTTTAGGAGTAATTTCTATAATGCATGAGTTGCTTTTCAGCACTGCAGTCTATCTTATTCTGAACCACAATTGTTGAGAAGCAGCAGTCTTTGTTGTGAGTGAAAAGGTGATATCATACTTGTTTTAGGAAGGTGATTTGTTTGAGTGTCTGGTAGGTCCCCAGTGCACAATGCTGTGTGGCACATCTGAGCTAGTCCCACATGCAATAGTCTTGCTATCAGAAGTGGGGTAGATGGAAGTTCACACAGGTGCATTTGTTCTAGTTTTCAGTGTTCAGTCATCTGCAATGCAGACTTGCTTTATGAATCATGGAACAAAATGTTCTGGCTCCTTGCTTCCAGCCTATATTATCAGATAAAAGCTTTACAAATACTCTTGTTCATGCCATTTGTTAACAAATTTCTCTCTCTTAACTCAAGTGAACAATTTCATGTTGCAAAACCAAACCCTAGAAGATGAGTTTTTCAAAAAATAAAGCAATGCCAAACCGTATGTTAGATATGGCATTATACTCTGAGTGGCATTGACAGCCACTGAGTATGCAACTGACATAATATAGGCCTTCTCAGCCTCTAGTCCAAATTTTGGGGTTTATTTTGAAACTACCTAGCAATTTTTAAAGCATCCAAACAATTACTTCACAAAGAGATTAAACAGCATATCATTCTTTAACCTAAGAGATTCCTGTGGGGTTCACATTTTTGTAAGGCTCAGTTGTGTGGGAGGCTGTAAATTTCATATGGCTGCATTGATTTAATTAGTTGTTTTGGTATATGCACTTGTGTCTGCTCTGAATGTCAGACCAGAATGGCAGCTGATCCAAAAGAATATTCTCCTATTGCATCCAAAGGAATACTTGAATTTGCATCCTCTGACAAATGGGAGCTCTAGTTATATTGTTAGTGTCTATATAGAAATCCAGAACTCAAATCCAAATGATTGGTGAAAACTTGAGTATTGGAAGAATCACGGTTTGTACCTCGCAGTCTGAGTGTCTTCACTTGATCGTGTGGTTGATGACTTCATGCTTCTTGCAATCTACCCCAGCCTGGAAAGGAAAGCCATTTTATGGCACCTATAAATCCAACAGTCATCCTTTTAAAATCTGTTTTCTTAATCGTCTTCTGCATTTTCTGATTTCCTGAGGCCTTCTGAAAATCTTTCTGATGTAACCAGAGCGGGTTTTTTTGCATTTCCTATGGTGCACAGCAAAAACAAAGGACTGAATAATTTGTATACAGATTTTAAAGTATAGAGGGAGACTTTTAAAAAGTACTCATATTCTTTCTTGTTGTTACCAGAAGAAAAATTGCAAGACTTTCCTAGGTATCTAGTTAATCATGTTATTCTTTAAATGTATCTCTCTTTGAAACCCCCTTATCATAGGTATTTGTGTACACAGTGCCACGGTATCCACCAGAACTCCTTGTACAGCACTGCTTAACTATAGTCTAGAGGTGCTGAACAGCTTCTGAATGCCGTGTGTTAGATCCCTGATCATTCCGAGTGAGACTTTGCATAAAATGAATCAAACAAAGATCAGAGATGGGCTGGATTTACTCCAACCACTCTGCACACAAAACTGAAAACTCGGGGCAAGCTCTCCCTGCTCTGCCCTACCTGGGTGCTCTGGGGTGCATCTTTGGGATCTGAATTTGCAACAAAGAGAACCTGCCTTGGGCTCTGTTGAGGTTTTCTCCAAGATCCTTCAACTTAAGACAAAAGAGAAGCTACTTCTCGATTCTTAAATTGATTTTTCCTTTGCTGAAACAGTAGCCTAGTTTGTGCTGCTCAGGGTGCATGAGAATCTTGACTGAGGCTATATCTGATTGGGGCAGGGACTAGTAAATTTTTGAGCTCTTGTGTGGGTGAGTTATTATGAAATTACTGTGTTAGTCAGAAATCCTTTGATAGAACCATTTAGAGAATATGATGTTATACGCTTACATATCTATATTGCTTTCCTCTATTAGCCAAAATGTTAACGCTTCTCTCTCAATAAAAAAAAAAAAGACAGTTGGAGAGGGTATGAAACAAATTCATAGACCTTTAAAAGTGGTCTCTGCAATAAATGAGTACTCTTTCACTGGCTTTGCAGTTATTCAAATCCCGGTAAATTAGGACTTTTCATCAACGGGTTTCTTTTGAGTTTGCATCTTCTCACATTGAACTAATGCTACCTACTTTTTGCTGTCAGTGTCAGTATGTCAGCAATGAATGGTAGTTTTTTGATAATTTCTAAACCATTTCTTGATAGTTGGCCACAGAAATTACAGTTCTGCATTCCCTCCATTTAAACTTCTGCAGCTCTACAGATTGGAAAGCTGGAAAATATTGAGGTGCTGTTCTGCAAGGCTGCAGAACTAAGGTTGATTTACAAGCCCTGTGGCAGTACTAAGAAACTTGGATGTTTTCATGTAATCAGCCAGCAAATTACTCTTCAAGTCTGCTGCATTTGATGTTTCCAATGTTTACATTTGCAATATTTTCATTAATATTAGTATATGCTTCTGATTTACATGAAGATCATGAAGGTGTAAATTTTCTGCAGTTATATGCTGTTAGTGCACTTTGGCTAACAAGCTCTTGGTTATGTTAGTTGCAATTGAGGCTTAGTCTGTAGGCCCTGCTGCCAGCCAGTGGTAGTGGACATCATATTTTAACACCTGCACGTGTGCAGACCCAAGTTTTTCTCACTCTTATTTGTATAGATGCAAATACATGAGACATGAGATTACATATTTATTGCTTTTTAGATCCATTGTTTGTCCTAATAATTTAGACGTGACTTATTTTAGAAGTAAGCCTTCATGTAAGGTGTCCTGGAAGCAGCACAAGGACCTTCTCACTTGAGCAAAGCACTGTTATTTTCTGTGTTTCTATGCATGCAGATGATGTTTTCTTCAATATGCTTCCCAGAAGAAGGATCTCTGAGATTATTCAGTGACGCCAGCCTCGTTGTCACTGCACAGTGACACATGGTGTTCTCCAGGGTGTGCTCCAGCTACCACTGGTGTGTGAAGCTCCAGCTGGCACAGCAGAGGCTTCCCTAAATGCTTACAGGTGCTGTGCAAAGCCATCCTCACTGGGGCCTGTCGCAGCTGAGCTCTTCACAGCTGGTACAGCCTTCCTGGGACCAGAGCTGAATTTCTCTGGGTTTTATTGTTGATGATGATGGTGGGTTTGCTGTGTGGTTTTATCTCATTTGGAGCCCATATTTATCTGTGTTTTCTTTCCTAGATAAGGGCCTCAAAGAAGAAAAAGGCAGCTAGTTTGAGATGGATCCCAGTGAATGAGGGTTCTATCATATGCCAGGAGAGGAACCAGAGCAATTCTTCTCTAAAAAAATATTCTACAGGGTGTCAGTGCAGCATATCACGCTGTTTATCTGGATTATGAAAGACTAAATTTCATCCAAATGTTGAATTTTTCCCAGGAGGTAAAAATGACTACACCACTTGCTATGCATAACCTTCAAACTTCTGGTTTGCTGTGAGAATAAACTTAATATTTTTTAGCAAAACTGTTTTCCTACTTATTTTTCTTACAGTCTGTAAATAAATTGTCATTTTTGACTGACTGAATGATAAGGTGATAGTGGAAATTCTGTGTACATGAATGCAAAATAATTCATTAAAGGAAAATATCTTAATAATACCTTAAAAAACAACAGAAAATGAATCAATATTAATATTCAAGAATATTTGTTTTACATTACAGGTGTTTTGCAGAAGCATGAACTCATTACCCAATAAAACTTAACTGCCCTGCAACACCCAAAAATGTTATAAATTACAAGGGAAAAAAACCCAGAAAATCTAATTTTACTAGTGTATAATTCCATGGTGTGTCTGAACCTTCAACAAAGTGTGCAATTCTGATCTTGCCAACTTAGAAAAATGCCACAGAAGAGGGAAATATTTAGAGAGGAAAAATATGGATGAACAAGTTACAGAGGGGTAGTCATATGTGGCAAGCCAACAAGGATATTTTTTAAATTATGAGAAGTAGAGGTCTATAGACTCATAAGTGACCATGAGAAGATGGTTTGGGAAAAACTGGAAGTTGGTTACTAGACTATGGATGGCTTTGATTTGAACTAATACAATTGTTCTTTTGGAAAAACAAAAGGCCTCAGTCATGACAGTTTAAAGACATGGATTTTCTGTTTTAATACACTGTTTCAAACTGTTTGGAAATTTGAATAAAATTTGATTTTTGATAAGGATTTTCAAATTGCTGCAAAATTCTTCACAAACAGCAAATTGTTTTCTGAGGCACCAAGAGAAAAATTTGCTTTAATTTTCTTTACCTTCTTTGTGAGTAGCACTGATCTCAGTAAAACTATGCCATAAACTTTGATAGTGCCTGGATTTCTCCCTTGAGTCCTTTCAGATTCTGGTATGAGGAGCTTCAGCTGTGAAGCTATTGCTGAACATTGATTTTGAACAGCTCATTTTCCACATATTTCTGGATGGTAATTAATCAGCATGATCTGATGCTTCTGATTCTCACTCTAATATATCCTGAGAAAGGGGGGAAAGGGTAAAGGGCTAGAGTATAGGGAGAAACTTTCATTTACTTTTTATAATGAATGAAAAAGTAGATGCGTGTTGTCTGATCACAAACATTAGCAGTCAAAAGGTAATCTGTCCATCTAAGAACATAAGGGTAGGAAATTTTAAATCCTAGTTAAAGGTTTTAATCACATTTACAGAGGCAGTCTCACTGAAGGGGAAGTTGAGTTTAAAACCTTACTGCTCTATTGGTGTGCAAGAGTAATATCTTGCTAGAATGATGCCAATTATGAAGTGGGTTCTACATCGAAATCATTCTTCAGAGAGCATTTTGGATTATGATAGTATTTCACATAAATAATCCAATCAACTCCGTATATTTCAACATTAAGAGATTTTTTGAGGCTTTTTCCACAAATAAATTAGACCTACTGACTTCCATGCCAATTGCTAAATCAGCCTGGAAGGACAGGAGTGAGTGATCAGTATTCACTACTGTACTTTTCCTTGTACTCCAATGACTGCAAGTGATTGCAACCAGAGTGGGACATCACAAGATCAACTGGTTTAATAGTGAGTAAACAGGATCTAGTTTTTGTGAGGCATTCAGCTGACCATCAGGATCACCTTACATATCCGCATGTTTTCTCATCCCTCTTCTCTATGACACCTTCCCCTGGGGTGCAGAATTCTCTTGTTGCTCCTTTCTGCTCTTTTTTAAATTGTTGTTTAATAAACAAATTCCCCCAAGACATCATTTCCCCATACCACAAATATGCAGTTTCTGAGAAATAAATTAGCCGCAGGAGAAAGACTGCTGTCCAGAGCACAAATAATAAATTAATAAAAATGAGTTAATTAAACTTTAGATGAGAGTGAGTAATACTTTTCCGTGTGTTTGACCTCCTTTACTTGACAGGATTGTTTTTATCCTTCCTTGGGGTAGTTCTGCCTCAGTGTAAGACAGATAGTTCGGGGAATTTGAAGATTGTCTGTCATGATGTTTTATATTTGCATGAAACATTTGCATTTAATTTCATATGCATTTAATTTTCTGCGCCATAAAAAAAGGGACAGTGGGAAGAATTAAGTATGGTTTCAATGTTTTTATTTCACTATTAAAAAGGTTTTTTTTCTGTGTACATGACTTAATAAAATAATTCCATGGAACACACAAAAAAGAGATAATATTTGGTCAGCATAAGGAACAACCTTTCTACAACCCAGTTTCACTCAGCTAATTTACATAAAGATATGAGAGCACTATTTCTGAATTAAGGTGAGGGAAATAATCTTCCTTTTGAGAGAACTCATAAGATACCTCAATTTTCATCTACATTGCTTAATATATTAAATATTTCTAAAAAGTAATAAGGTTTCACAAAAATACCTCAGTCTAGAGTGTGAGAATCCTCACTGTATACATTTTCATGCAAACACAGAGGAGAAGGCTCCAACAATGAAGAAGCGCTAATATTAAAGTATCACCACCCCTGAGAGTGATAAAGTGTGTGAGCAGTGGGAGAAGCCTGTGCACAGGCGTTTCTGCCTCTGGGCACAGCACAGGCCAGATGATTGCTGAGTGCCTTTCCAGACTTGATTTTTCTGGTTCTGTGAGTGCAGGGTGAAAACTGAGCTGTTGGATCCTGCCCTTCCACAGCTATGGTGTGCAGCCTTTCCCTTGGTGGATTCCTAGATACGTTCCGGTGGAGACGTAGGCCACTTTTCCATGTGTTTGACCTCCCTTGCCTGACAGGCTTGTGTTTCTATCCTTCCTTGGGGTGGTTCTGCGTCAGGGTAGTTAGCAAGACAGACTGAGTGCCACAGAGGCAGGTTCTGGCTACATATGGCTAATTTGTTGTACACGGGACAAATACTTCCTTCTATACCTTAGTGAAATTCCTGTGCCAGGCACTTGCCAGAGCCAGTGTACTGCAAGGATGGAGATACACCCTACAAATGCAGTGAGCAACTGATTCAAATTATCCATGGCCCCAGAATTTCTCAGTTTGGATATTGGCAGCAAGGCAAAATTGATCTCCTCTTCAATCCTCAGATTTTCCTCTAAATGCAGCTGAACTAAAAGTAAAAAACCCTTTTCTTTGTGTGGATTTCGTATGAAGCAGACATGTTACTTTTTTCCTGAGCTTTTAGTAAAATCTTGTTATATTAAGTTAAAGGGTTGAATGAAGGTATCAATAGTAAATATTTTTCAAACATGCATTTTCACATAAAGCTCATAGAAATTTATCTCTATTTATTATAACAAAAAGGGGAAAATTTCAGAGAAATTGCAAGGATTGTTTTATTAAATTCTGGGAGAAAATATTGACCAGTGTTTGCATAAAACTTCATCATTATAACATTGACTCTAACAGATAGATGGATAAGCAGAGAAACAGTTCTCTGAAATGTGTGTGTTAGAAGTGGCTGCCATTTCAAAGACATTCTCTCTATACATTGCTAGCCATGAATCCTAAAAATAAGCTTTAATCTCTATCTCTAACTTTCTGATAGACTGCTAAGCAGCCAACATGTCAAAGCTTCAAAACCTGTAGATAATCTTCTGTTTCCCTGGCATTCCAGAGAAGAAAGTAAATCCTTGAATACTGAGCTGACACTTCCATCAAATACTTGTTTGTGGTAATGTTCAGATAAGCAATCTCTTCTAATAAGTCATCATCTTTCATCTCCAGACTACTATGGAGCTCATTATAAACAAATTCTTTTGAAGTGCATTGCTGAGAAATAAATTCTAGTACATTTTTAAAATTTGAACTCACAGTTACCTTGCTGATAGTGACATCAGCTAGTCTGGTACTGGAAAAGAAATCCGTCTCTCAGATCAGTGATATTCTCCTTCATAACAAAACTGACTGGGCTTGCTGTTGTTGTTTTATAAATCATGTAGAGTGTCAGGAGTTCCACGGGTATTTGGGGAAAGGAGGAGTAGAAATTTTGGAAATTCAGTGACCTGTTTTTGCAATTACTCCTGAGTGAGCTCTTTGTGCAGTTATAGATGAGAAAGTAGAAGAAAGACCATAGAAAAGAAATTACAGCTTGATTTAGCAACATTTGACCAATATATGTGAGATGTAAACATGAAAAACATTTTGGTTTTGTAGCCAATTTTTATGACTCTTGTTAGAGAGTTTATGACTCTTGATTTCTTATTACCTGAATGAGACTTAAGGAATATTAGGAAAAAAATATTAAACATCTTTTTTATTCTCCCTCATCTGACTTTCTTCCTTCTCCATTTCTCTATATTGTGTATTTTGATTAGTTTCAATGGCCTGTAATTCACTGACACATTTAAAATAGGTTACATAGTTATTTGTTGTAGAATTCATGAAATTGCATATGAAATATCCACATTGTCAGTGAATATACCAGCGTCAACTGCAGTGTCTATTGTTCAGATTCTTGTTCTTCAATTTCAATTGTAACACAAGCTTTTGCTATATATATATATATATATGTATATATATTAATTTTCCGAGTTTTAAGTAGTATTGACAAACCTTGGATGGCAAGAAAGCTGATACAGAATGGCAAACAAAAATGCATGGATGCCCAAAAAATGATTGAGAGGATCATGACAAAAACCCTCTGCATGCCTTGCACTATGCCTTATTTTATGCTAGTAATATTAAAAGTTACAAACCAAATGTAACTATTGTTGCACTATTGTGCAGAAAAGAGAAACTGTGTGTCATGGGCTACACTTAAAAATAATAAACAACTTTATAATATACATTTTATATTAATAAAAATATGGTTTTTTAATATGATGATTTTTATTTTTGTCTATGTCTTCTAAATTTATACATGAGATGGATGAAATGTTTAGGTATTAATGCATGCATACTAAGTCCAGGCCTCTGAACTTGAGCTTTGAAGGTGCTTTATCCCATACTGAAAATACACAGATGTAGAGAAACACCTGATACACCTCTGTGGATGCAGCTGTCCTCATAAATTTGCCCAGCTCATCCACTCATTAGAGCTGTCTGGGGCTGAGCCTCCTTTAATGAACACATTTAGATTCTAGTTGCAGGTACAACTGTTGGTTTTCTGGTCTTTCAACTTACTGTAAGCTTAACGCATTTATAATTAGTTGCTATGTAAAGTCCTGAATAACAAACTCTTTTTGTATCAGCTGCAAGGGTGGCCCACAAAAAACTAAGAATAATTATGTGCTTAGAATTAAGATTACTATATAGATAAAATCAGAATTCCAGAAGTAAAGAAATTCTGCTTTCATTGTTGTCCATCCAAACATATCTCCCTTTACTGACCATTTGTTTCTGCTGTTGTGCAAAAACAAGCGTAGTTCAAGTGGCATAGCAAAGGAAATTGTCACTATTTTGACATCATTTGCCATATTTGTGTGGCTTTTCGAAGGGAAAATAAATAATTGCACATTTTAAAGTTAAGTACTGTTGAGAATAATGGCCTTGTGTGGATACAGAATCTGCCATGATTCCTGAAACCTAAGTAAGTACCCACCTGGCACTTGAATTGTGGGATGTGCCTCACAGCCCTATTGGCTTGTTCTGATCTCCAAGTTCCTGCAGCAGTCCCTACAGCTATTTTAGGTGCAAAGTCTCAGCTATGTTAAATGGCTGTTTAGAGTCATCTTACCTTGGCAAAATCTTTCAAGAAGGACAAGCAACAGAAGGAAAACATTGTTTTTCCCTCTCTTCAAACCATCCTGCAAAATTTGAGTGAAATTGTATAGCATAAATTCAAATAACATGTCATCACCTGACTATTTTCTACTGCTGGTTTTTAAGGGATGGCAAACCCACTGGTCTTCAGAGCAATTCTCAAAGTAAATTTTCGTAATGCAGTGGGAAGCACCCTCTGCAGTAGAAATTATCAACTGTTTTAAATGTTACAAAGTCTCCCTTAAGAAAAGAGATGATTAATACCTATGACTGAATTGAGAAAATGGTATCCAGATTTACACATTTCATTTGAAATTCTGTAAATTGAGGGCTGGTGGTGTCAGCCTTTGAACCTGATAATATTTTTAACTTCTAAGAAGTGTTAGGATATTTATTTGTATGTTTGTGGTCTTCTTCCTAGCATTCCTTTATAATAGGATTAAATGTCTGATTTGAATAAGAGATTTTTTCCTTATTCAAGGTGATTTTTCTCCACCTGACAGCCATTATATCCACCACATAAAATCTAGGGCATGCTACTGTCCTTTGCTTGCAAGTATGCATGGACCTTGCTGTGGACCAGGAATCCATTGTGCTGTGTACACAGCACCAAAAGGGGCTCTCTGTAGAGACTTTCTGGTTTTACTGTGTGTTGTGTTTTTCTCTGCAATAACTGAGTGCCTTCCAGTAGTGCACTGAGCAATGCAACTACCATCTGGCATGTGTTTGTTCGCTCACTGTCTCCCCAGGGGAAGAAGTGTGTGCAGTGGAGTGTTATGTTTCTGAATTTTCATACATAGATACTGACACGTGCTTACGCTGGAAATGACAAGGTCAAAATACATGCCTTGGACTGGGAATGAATAATGGTGATATTTTGAATTTTTCTTAGTTAATTCTATGCATGCCAGCTCTTGAACAAGATCTCCCTGTTGCATAAGAAGACGCATTTTTAATTTAATGCAGCATTTTCCCTTCTTGCATAGCCTCTAGTCACCCTCTGTCTTCAGTAAGGAGCTGCCAGGGGCTTCCATCCTTTTCTCCAGATGGTGTTGGGAGCTGAAGGCAAGAAAAAGGAAGAGGAAAAGTTAAATTTAAAAGTGTTCATGCTCACAGAAATGAAATCTGTTCTTCCTGAGACAAGGAAAAGTCATGACACAACAAATTCCCCACTCATTCACATCCTGTGCAACCCCATCGATTACAAGACGCTGTTCCATGTGTAAATACATGTACCATTTGGTCATTATGAACGCACTGGTTCCTCCAAAACTTGGAATCAAGCATCATTTTTACATCTAGAGTGTTTGCTGAAACTAAACAAAAAATTCTTCATGGTCATTCAAATGGGCTCAAAATGGAGAGAATAGTTATTGAAAAATGAGTTGTTCAAAGGATGAGAATTTTTTAATGTCCCAGATTCTTACATATAAAGTTAGTCTGTTGCATTAGTCTGGCTGAAATGCTAATGATGATTGTTTCTGATTACACAGAGATCTGTTTTTCTTCAGTTATTTTGTAACTCAGAACGATGTCTTGTGGATTATGGGTACCTATGCTTGAAAAGAAAAAGAAACCTCCTGCATACAGATTTTTTCCCAAAGGAAGTTTTCAGATTTCTGAAGAAGTCAACACAAGTTCACTAGTAATTATTCAGTAGTCCCTGGATGGGCTGCAATCAAGATATCTCTTCCTTTTGTGTATTAAAATAGATGGAATCCCTATCAGTTTCCTAATTCTTTTCCTCCATAGTTATTTTTTACTCCTCCTCAGCCTTTCTATGGAAGCTGCCTACTAAGCTGTGCTTTTCCAAAATTCTCCTATTCCAACATTTTTTTTCCCCTGTAGAATTTTTTTTAAATAATTAAGCAGCAGAAATGGATGATTAACTCATTATTAACAGTTTGGGAGTGGAGAGGTTCTGATTAAAAACTATGATACAAGCGACAGAGCAGGTCAATGGGGAACAGTACTTAAAATTCAGTCCTGAATTCTGCCAGTGATTTCCTATGTGATTTTAAACATGTTGCTGAACTCCTTTGTGGCTGAGTTCACCCATCTGTTCATGAAACATATAACTTTATCCAGAGGAGATGCTACGACATTTAATTTTTAATTTAAATTGCACACTTTTGGTTCTATAAATGAAGGTTTTCTCTTAAATCTTTGCTGGGCTTTTAAAGTGCAGATTAATTTGGAATAATTTTTGTGATGACTTTGTGGCTCATGGTATAAACTAGTAGCAACCCTTTTCAAAGGTCATTAAAAATGCCTTCAATTTACTGTGATGTTCAAAATCTCGCATAAAAGCTCCTGAACCTTTCATCTGCTCTTGTAGTTAATGGTGGTATAAACTAGAAGGAATATTAATAACTTTCCTATGTCACAGAATATGCAGTTTTCTGTAAATTTTTCTATGAATTGCACAAGATCATCCCTACTCCCAATTTAATCCCATAAAATTAGCTTTGTGTTTTTTATTATTCATGGGAGTGCCTTTGTAAGTGCGTGACTTCTTACTTAAGTGATGGAAATAAAATTATTTTTAATTATGTATGATGGGGCATATTTCACAGTACTGTTTATAAGTAGTGTTATTTCTAATTTAGGTGGTAATGACAGGTCAGTTGAACAAAATTCTAATTTTTTTCTGTTCTATTTTAATTGATTTTTGTAGATTTCTTTTTTGGCAAATATAGTTTTGTTGTGTGTATATTTTGCTCGTCTTCATATTTGTCACAGGAATAATGAATTCTTCTGCTTATCATCTGATTCGCCTGCATGCATTGTGAAATGGCAGTCTAGGGCTAGACTAATGCCCTTTTCATGTGGTAAACCACACAGAGATGCCTATGTAGGCACTGGTAGAATCAGTGGTTAGCATAGCTTCTTTCTGTGTTTGAACCTGTTTATTCCTCTTCTAAGGAATAAGGGCCAAATATAGGCAACAACATCCCTTGTGTGCTCTGCAGTTTATCAGTATCAAACTGCACACATTTGAAACTGAATTTTGAATCTGTAATATGCAGATACAAGCTTGCCAATATCAATTTCAGAAGTCTACAAAGTCTGCACTGAAGCCCCATCCTCTGTTCTTTCCTCCTGGTGTTCTAATTCATCACCTCCTGCATGACTGTGTTGCATACATCTTGGGGATTTTAATTCCCTTTATATAGCAAGATCTTATTACAGGTGTAGTTGGTTTGTTTCTTGAGTGTACAGGTATCCAACCCAAGAGATAGTCAGGGGCTTGGGAATGTTTCACTGTCCTGGAACTTCTGTCTCAGGAAAGTTTGGCAGACTCCCTGGAACCCAAGCAATTAGATATGGGGAGTGAAATGATTTCTGCCTCTAAAATCTATAGTTCATTGAGTGTTTTACTGAAACCATGTTGCAAAGAAAATTGGATAATCCAATGAAAATAACAGCTGGTCTTATCTTAAACTATCACTGCAGAGGAGAATAGTGGCTAAAAGACGCAGACAAAAAATAAAGATTACAAGACAATTTCATTCTAAGTTGGGTCATCTGAAGCTCATAGACAGTGGGAGAAGGTGCTGGAGAGAGATGACAAGATGCTGAACTTCTCACCCTCTTTATATGTTTCATGATTTGCACCAGTGATTCTGGGATTCCCACGTTCCAGCATACTCCAGTACTTTCCAGGAAGACTGTTCTCAGCCATTGTTCATAATTTTGAATATAAATTTTTACACAATTCTACATACTTTTAATTTTATATAGAAGTTTCTAAAATGGTACAGAGAAATCTTCATCTGAATCCCTAGATTTATCATATCTGGGTATTGCTAGTTCAGAGTAGAGACTGTTATTCAAATGAAAGTGTTATCAAAATAATGAAATAATGCTGCCAGCTATGTCATTTCAAGCATAAAACATGGTTTTCTTTTAAAATTAATGCAAACCTTCCCTCATACGATTACACTTGTGGGAATATTTGTCAGAGAGAACGCAAGCCAGTTAGGCATTTCTTTGTGATGATCCATTACAGTTCATTCTAAATCAGCTATAAATATTGTTCCATTAAAATTGTTATCGGCTACTGTCAGCCTGGGTCTTTCACAGATGAATCTTATCAGAATAAAGAGCTGACATTACTTTTTAAACTGAACTGTGCAAGTCAGGGTTACAGTCCATAACTTCCAGTGTCCTCCCATACCCTTAATATCTGCTGGGTGAAAACTGTTACTTAATTCATTTGACACTTTCATCCATTTTCACTCTTGAACAGAATAAGTAGAATTTGACTTTGTTTGAGTCAGAGGAGATAAAACTAAATATATAGCCTAGGAAATCTTGACAAAAGTGTATGTGAGCTTTATTTTAAACAAATAAAAAATAAAAATTTCCAATTTGTTTAAAATACTTGAATGACTTATATATGAAGGAATGTTGTAACTAGGGAAATAATTGTGGTAAGAGCTTTGTTGTGTTCAATACTTATAGAAGTTTCTAGATAAACTAATACTCTTTCTGCTTTTTAAATAGTGCCTAATGAGAAATGTTCAGTCAATGGTGGCCTCTAAAGTTCTACTAAGCCTCATATGTTCTACAGAATGCAATCATTTCTCATAGTACTGTTCTCAGCTTTTAAAATGGAATTGAGTATGTTAAGTGTAATTATTTTTCTATCTTTTTGCTGATCTACCAAAGACCAGCATGCAATTTTTTGTTTTGTCCAGAAAAATGCATTTTGTCCACCATTTCATCAGCTTTTCTAATTGAAAACCTCTTTCCATTTACGTCTTTGGGTTTTTTTGAAGCCAAGGCAATGTAAAGCAAGAAATGAAAAAGTGCTGACTCCAGACATAGGGAGTAGTGCCAAATGTTAAGGCAAGAGAGCCAGCAGGAACTCCTTTTCCTCCCTCTTCCCCTGCTGCTTCTAGCCTTTTCCCCCTATGACCCTCAATTCTCAGCTAAACAATACACAGGCGTGAGTCCAAGTCACCAGGTGAGGAATGAATTGGCCTTTCTCCAAAAGATAGGCTGGCCAAGTTCATAGGGAGAATTGGTTTCTAACATTTGCCAAATTTGCGTGAATGGTTGCCAGTCTGACAAAGAGAAGAAAATGTCTAGATAGTAACTAGCCATGCATCAGAGAATAGAGTTAACTCCATATTGTTTAAGTATATTAATCATTGGATTAATATAACTGGCCAAAACTGGCCAATTTTGGTCTCAACAAGCCCTTGTATCTTTACTGCTTTGTGTTTGCGCTACTTCCAAAAGGTTGCATTTGCTGCTGTTCACTGGCCCAAATTAAAGTTTGCATTTAAAGATTCTTTATAGTAGATATGAATTTGTTAGGCTGATGAGGGAACTTAAGTTACCTTTCTGATGTACTACTTTAAAAAGAGCATCACATGAGTAGCATACTTTATCATACTT
>VXBQ01013567.1:0-17530 GCA_013400175.1 Phainopepla nitens
GGTTGTGGGGAGAGACTCAGTACAGTTAGGTAGTAGAATGGGTTGGAAAAGACAGAGTTTGCATCTCTCAGTCTAGGATTATGGGGGTCTGTACATAAAAGTATTTGTGGTGACTTGCTCATAAAGCAGTAGAAGGGAAAAAGGAAACTGGTTTCCCTACAAAAAAGGATTTTTGTGTCCTAAGTGTTCCTATATTCATGCTTACAGAGATGCTTTTAGTAATATAGTTGAAACTTGTGCTGTATTATAAACATCTTAAGAGCTCTTTGTTAAAAGAAAGGTCAAAAGAGGCCTGATACGCATTTACGTAAGCCAGAGTCACATTAAAAAGTGAAAACTTTTTTCTCAGAGAAAAAGATACAACTTTTATGATAAAACTTTATGAAATACATTATGATAGGAATCAAAAATGATTTTTCAGGAAGTCTGCAGTCTTCAGAGCTGTGAAAATGAGTAACTATGTTTCAAGATTCTCTACAGTTATAAAATAACATCAGTTAATTAAACTGCAATCTTATCCTGCCTGGTTGTTTTTGCTGTGAGTATGGATTCTTTGTCAGTAAATACATGACACTAAACTGATACTAAGTTCTTTGCCTTTCCTTGAACTGGAGAAGGCCTAGACCATTGATTTGACATCTTATTCCATTTTTATCGTTTTGTTTTAAAAAAGCTCCTTTGTTTGCAAACCAGCCTTTTTTTGAGGAATGGTTGTTTGGTCAGTAGTTTTGCATAACAAGCTACTTTGTACTGTCTGAGTTTTAATTGTATGTAACTTTTTATTCTTGCGGAGCATATGGACTATGGTTTTGGTTTTTTTTCATCTCTGTTTGGTTTTCTTAGTTTTTAATTTGGTGTAGTGGGTTGTTACTTTTCCCTCTGGTAGGTTCCCATATTTGAGTGGTCCAGAAAATATGGAAAAATTCATGTTACAAAAGTTTTCTTGAGCTAGTGTTCTTCCAGTGTTTTTTCTTGAACCATTTCTTCACTTGGTTAAAGACCTAATATTCCAAAGTTCATCTTTGTATTGTTAGACCAGAAATATTAATTATCCTCAGTGAAATATGGGGCTTTTTAGTTTGGAGAGGTTTTTTTTGACAAATGCTTGTCAAGCCATCATAGTTTTCAGTCTAGAAAAAACTTTCCTGTCTTGTCAACGTGGCTGCTGTAACATGGCTTTCTGTAATCAGTCAGGGAGCTGTTAGTATGAAGGTGTTCTGGGAACCAATAGATGATAATAAAATATTAACTAATTACCAGCATTTTTAATGTAACTTAAGCATCTCAATAGGCATTTTCCAAACCCTTAGAATTTTACAAGTTTTACCACAAAATCTGGTTTTAAATTTTTAGATTAGTAAATTTGATTAAAAACATGAACATCTGTAAGTAGTAGCTTTCCAGTTAAGTGTCTGATAAACTCTTTAAGATACTTTTCTGTATTAGATTATTTGAACCCACATAACTATAATGGTTAGATGTTGAATTGTATTGTGCATTCAAGAATGTTTTGTTCTTTTCAGCATCTTTTATCTAGATGTATGAAGATACTTTTTTTGAGAATTGAAGGAGTTTGTATCTACGATATTTTTGATACACAAAAGTTACATCTTTGAAAAATGTTATAGTCGAAAAAGAAAAATAAGAGGTTTTTTAGAGAGTATATTTCTTTGTTTGGAATTACTGCAGGAAATGCCTGAATAAGTATAATTTTTGTACTTAAGACTATGAAATACAGTTTTTACAGATATGGTACCATTTGCCTTAGGAGTATCAATAGTAGTGTTTACACAAAAGTAAATACTTGTATTACTAAAGTGCAAGACGAACCTTAAAAAGCCTTCCCTTTTTGCTCTAAACAGGACAATATGCAGTATTTCTTTTTCAGGAAGGCAATTTGACTTATCCTAGATTTTTTGGGGGATAAAACAGAATTTATGCCTGCTTGAGGCATCTGTTCTGTGTGTTAATTGAATATGAGAATAAATATTGGCTAATACCCAAACAGTACTTTTCACTGCTTGCAATCATGTGTTGATTCAGGCAATTACTTTTGGCAGCTTCTGCCAGCGGAATTTTTTGAAAGCAATTGTCTTCTGTGATTTCAGAGAATGCAAACCTTCCATGAAAGTTAAGACAGTTAAAACACAGTTAAAACAGTTAGTGGTTTTGTTAAGAGAGGTTGAAGAAACATAAACAGCCTATCTTCACAGTTTTGTTAGGCCAGACACTAAATTTCCGGACTTCTATTAAGATAAATAGTGAAGGTCAAGCTTTTTCTGAGATGGACATCAATCTACCCAGTTCCCTTGAGGTAATTACAGGTACTGCCTCATCTGTTTCCTGGGCCCTTTTTATTCTTTGAAGCATACAAGTGTCAGTAGCATTGGTGAATATCAGTGATTGCTTTCACTGGACACCTTCTGAGAGAATACAACAGCCTTTGATCTACTTACCTTTGAAGGCATCCAAACATTTTTTTCTCTTTTTCTGGAGGACTTGCATGAGTTTGTCTTTAAGCTTTAGCCTAATGAAAGTCTTAGAGACTTTAATTTGTTGTCCTAGAATACTTGTATGTCTCTTTAGCTGGACTAGATGTAGCTAAATAATGCCAAAGTTGGAACCTATATAATGCTGTAAGAATTTGTTTTCTCAGAAAAAAATGTAGTTGTAATAACCAAAACCAAGCCAACAGGCTTTTCTGGATTGCATAATTTATTAATTAGCTCTGAACCCAGTAACACTATGTAAATTGAAAACAACATAGGATTTGGGTCTCTGTGTGAACTTAATTTTCTTGAAGAGTGAGAACATGACATAGAATAATTTGGAACTGCTTTTGCTGTTTCCATAAGCAGTGAGAATAGAAGCTACTTTGGGGGACTGAAACAGGCAGGTTTTGAAGAATAAGAAGTAAACGTCTGCAGCTACAGCAAAAAATCAGCCTGGCTGGTGTAGAAGCACATAGTTATTTGGAGGACTGCTTCAGCAGTCCTTCAGCTAAAAAGATACATTCATCTTTAACTAATGAATTAAAGTCAGAAAGTGACAATATTGATTCAAAAGCTTCAAAATTGGAAGAGCTTTGAGCCCTCTGCACTACTTTCAGTTCTAGGGAGGCAGGAGTACTAGGAGAAGAAACAAAGAGATGAATGACACCTGGATGTTTCTACTGCTGAGAGCTACTTCAAAGAATAGTTCATGTTGAAAGGAGTTGCAGGAGATCTGTAGTCCAACCTATTGCTCAAACCAGTAAAAGCTACGAGATCAGGCTCTTCAGGGTTTCATCCAGCTAGGTCTTGATAACATGGAGAACGGGGATGGCACAACCTCTCTGGGAACCTGTTCCATAAAGCTGGAAAACATTTCTCCTTGTCTGAACCTCTTTGGATTCAGTACTTGTTTTGTAGACAAACACTGCTGTGAAGTGATCAACTGCATTTCCTTGATAACCACTTTAAGATACTAGGAGGCCTGTTATACACTGTGGAGTTATCTCTTTTCCAGCTTGAATATACCAAGTTTCCTCAGTTCTTATATGTGTTTCTGCTGTTGACCATGGTGGTGACCATTCCTTTAGCCCACCCACCTTAACATTTTTCCTATGTTGTGAGGGATGCGTGCAGTTAAAAGGGATCATTATCCTGGATGTGTTGTAACGACTGCCACATAAAAGATGATTAATCACTTCCCTTGATCTGGCAATGCTGCTGTTAATACAGCCCAGCATGCTGTTAGCTGTCTCTGCTCATATGCCACACTGCTGATTTGTGGCTGTGTGTCATGGTTACCAGGTTCTTTTTGAGCATAGCTTCTAACCATCCAGTTACGAGCCACATCACTTTGGAGTGGTCTTGCTTCCTAAATGCAGGTCTTTGCACATGTCATTGTTGAACCTCAGAAGGTGCATTCTGGTCTGCTCCTTCTCCATAGCTAGAGAACAGTAGCTCTTCTGTTGGGTGTATCAATTGTATTGTGTCATGATCTACTCACACCCAGTTCACTGTTCGCTGCACGTATTGTTAGACAGCATTCTTAGCTTATTCCAAGTGATGGATGAAGTTAAACATATCTTATACAGATCTCTACAGTATTACAGCCATTCCAGCTACTACCATCTGGGCTTTACTATCAAACCACTTTTATCAATGTGGTCTACAATTCACATATGTAGACTTAAGTTGTAACAGCTATAAAAATACTGTGTGACAAAGTGCTAAAATCCTTGCTAAAATTAAGTTATATCTGATCTACTCACCCTCCTTTTGTCCACAGCTCTGGTCAATTTATCATGGAATATGACTGTGTTGGTCAGATATGATTAAGCTTTGGTAAATCCTCCCTGAGTGTTCCCAATCACCTTTGTCTCTTTCATGAGCCCAGAAAATTGTTCTAGAAGGATTTGCTTCATAACCTTCCAGGGCTGAAATGAAGCTCAGTGGTTTATAGTTCCTTGGCTTCTCCTTTTGACCTTTGCCAAACATAAGTGTGACATTTGCCTTTATTCATTTGCCGGGAACCTCCCCCAGTTTTTGTGACCTTTCATGATGATAATGAGCAATGTCACTTTGACACTGGCCAGCTTTATCAGAACCTTTGAGTGTAGGTGAGCTGACCGCTTCAGCTCTATGGGTTAAGTTCTCACAGGTTATTTCAGACTTAATCCTCACTTATTGTTATCAATTGCTCTCCTTTTTGTGTCCTTTTACTGACCATAGAGGCTTCGGAGTAGACCTTGTCAGGGAAGATGGAGGACAAAAAGGCAGGGAGTATGGTGACCTTCTCTCTCTGCTGTTGATAAAATAGCTGTTTTGTGTAGAGGTCTGTTCATGTTTTCTTTGCTACCATAACAGTGGTAAAATCCCTTCTTGTCTTTGTCATCTTTTGTGAATGTTAATTCTAGATGTCTTTCCTGAGGAACCTCCTTTCCTTCATATACTTTCCAGCATATACTTAGGCAATCCTTCAAAATTTTTCCTTGGTTTCCTGTCCCTGGCTGTGTTTCCTATTTGCTATTGTTCACCCTTGTAGTTTTCTTATGACCCACCTTTTTTTTCCATGCCAGACTTTCTGTATATTTGTTTTCTTGACTACCAGGCGGACTGATGTAGTACAAGAACTATTGGAAATTTTGAATTGTCTGCTATTGAAATCATGCCATTCTGAATTGGTTTAAGAATGGTATTCCCCAATTTGGTGTTCCTATAGGAACACTCCAAACCATGTGCTGCTTGTTCATTCCCCCCTCCTCTTCTTCCTTCTTCTGTGATGGGCTGGAGAGGAGAATTGGAGTCATAAAAAATAAAGATCACGGGCTGAGATAAGGACACTTTACTGGACACAACAATGACATAAGACAATGAACTTCAACAGCAACAATACCAATGCCAGTGTGTACAAGGGAAAAAAAGTGATCAATTCACCTGTAATTGCACACTGGTAAACATCCAACGATACCCAGTCCCTCTGCAACACTACCCCCAAGAGAGCTCTTCCCCTGTCCCCAGAAAATGACATGAGGTGGTATAGAATAACCTCCAGGTCCTAGCTGTGCCC
This sequence comes from Phainopepla nitens, assembly GCA_013400175.1. Taxonomy (NCBI): domain Eukaryota; kingdom Metazoa; phylum Chordata; class Aves; order Passeriformes; family Bombycillidae; genus Phainopepla; species Phainopepla nitens. The sequence goes on from VXBQ01013567.1 coordinate 5,557, forward strand.
ACTCCTGGCTACTGCAAAAATTAACCCTGTTCTGGCCAGAACCAGGGTAAGAATATAGTCAGGTATGTGGAAACCCGAGGAGCAAGTTTTGTACTTGAAATCAGTGTTGATGATGCAAGATGTGATGTCTTTCTGAAGAGAACTAATATGTTAATTGAAATATGATGACTTCTGTTTATTACATGTAATCTGAAGTCCATATTGAAATGAGCAAATTAATTTATGACTGGAAGTCCTAACACAAGCCTTGGTAATGGAAAAGAACATAACCATAATGGAGAAGTTTTTCTTAGAAGGAATATATAAGTTTCTTCACTTAAAAAAAAATAAGACAAGCAGTTTCATAAGTCATATGATGTGCTAACATGATGTGATGCCCAGATTGTCTTTTAAAAATATGTAGAATACTTGACAAAAGTATTTTTGATTAAAATATTCTAATGTTGAAACTTTCCAGATTAGAAAGAGAGTGTTTCTCCTCAAACAATCAAATGAAAGAAGTGATTGAGGAAAAGAAGAAGGTAATTATGGACCTCTCTGCGAGACTAGGGAATGCTGAAAAAAGCTGCAGAGACTTACAGAGTGAACTTGCAATGGTAAGACAGAAAGCCTGTGGCACTCATTGTTCAGGTTTTTTAAACATACTCTGAACGTAATCTGCATTTGCTGTGCTGAGCTATGGAATAAATCTGACTTTGCATTACTCTGATTTTTATTCATATTACTTTGTTTCGTGAAACAAGACTAAATATAGATAAAATACTGGAGAAGCTAATTCCAAAATGCATTTTAAGTGATTCACAAAGTATTTAATTAAGAAGTTATTTGCAGAAAACAATTATTTCAAAAGTATAGCTATGAGTCAAGAGTAACCACCCTTTGCATTCCTAACGAAGAAAGCAATTTGTAGATATAGATTATGATTTTGTGTGAAAAGTGTTCTACCTTCGTATCCAAGCTTCTTTTTCTCAGGCTTGATTAGCTACCTCTGTAGACTTGCTTATTTCTATTTCACATAATGTTTTTAGTGCAAGCATTTGACTGCAAAAATTGTTTGAAAATGTCTTCTTTGAAGGTGACAAACTTTTTAGTTGATTGGGTTTTTTTTGTTTGGTGTGCATTTGTCATATTGGATGTGTTTTACAGGATTATTTTCTGAAATACTTGTCCTTTTATATGATCAGTTGGTGCCTTCCCACTGTCTCTACACACCCCAATTTTGAATATCAATTTTGCCATTCTCTTTAATAGCAGGAGGGTCAAAGCAAAAAGCTTAGGCTATCTTTATTAATGAGATAGATGAAGGGATGGGAGTGCACCCTCAGGAAATTTGCTGATGACACCAAGCTGAGTGGTGCGGTTGACACCCGTGAAGGACAGGATGCCATCCAGAAAGACCTGGACCAGCTGGAGAAGTGGGCCCCTGAAAATCTCATGTTACTTACCAAGACCAAGTGCAAGGTGCTGCATGTGGGTTAGGGTAACCCCTGGTGTCAGCACAGGCTGGGGATCAACTGATTCAGAGCAGCCCTGCCCAGAAAGGGCTTGGAGGTGTGCTGATGGGTGAGAGGCTGAACGTGGCCCTGCTGAAAGAAAGAAAGCCAAATATGTCCTGGGCTGCATCCAAAGCAGGGNGCCACCAAGTTTTCACAGGGATGGAGCAGCTCTGCTATGAGGCAGCTTGGAGGAGAGAAGGCTTTGGGATGTCCTAATTGTGACCTTCCAGTACCTGAAAGGAGCTTACAAGAAAGCTGAATATAGACTTTTCAGAAGGGCATGTAGTAACAGAACAATGGGAATGGCTCCAAAATGAAAGAAGGTTTTCATCAGATATTAGGAAAAAATTCTTTATTGTGAGAGTTGTGAGGCGCGTTAACAGGTTGTTCTCATAACAGAGAAGTTGTGGGTGCCCTATTCTTGGAAGAGTTCAAGGCTGTGTTGGATGGGGCTCTGAGCAACCTGGTCTAGAACTAGATGAACTATAAGATTCCTTCCCCAGCTATTCTATGATTCTGTGATCTAGAAAACATTATCTCTCTTCATTGTATAGTAGCATTTACAGTATTTCTATACTTAGCCAATTTTTTTTTCTAAGCTTGTAAATTTCTGTTCTTGCTTTCTCTTGGACTTATGAGTGTAGGAGATTACCATGATCTCTTCCCTGCTACTGGCAGGCATTGTGCTGTAGTATATAGGAGCAGAGATCCATGTCAGAGAATCTTCAGATTTGTTGGTGTCTACTCTTCAACTGATGGAGTTATTCCATACATTATCTTAGTGTTATCCACTTCCCACGTAGGTTGGTAATTAATAAATTGAAGAAAAATAAAACCATTTTTCCTTTGGGAGGACAAGCTTCTTCAATGCAAGCACTAAGGTATTAAAAGACATTTGCTACCTTAATCAACCAGAAAAAATAACTTTATCAGGCACAAAAAGAATACAAAGAAAAATTCCATAATAAAATGTATGTTATAGCTGTCACGAATTCAGGACAAAATTCTATTCACGCTTAAGGTTTTTTTGGTAATGACAACAGTATTAAATGGTGTACTCAAAATGAATGTTGTATTAGTGAAAGTAAAAGCAAATAGATTGCCCCATTTGAAATAACTGTCCTATTCATATACCAGGTTGTTTTAATTGTTTTACTGGAATGATTTCAAGCCACAAGACTGTCTTGAACAAGTAATAAAAATACTCATTTTCTGAAGAGTTGTATTAGTGGTCCCCTGTGGGATTAGATTTTTATCACCTTGGATGGCCTTGTATTTTTCCTGAAGACTTTTGTATTTGATTGGGAAGCAGAAGTGCCTGTGTGTGGTCTTGTTTACTCAGTATAGACAGCTTTTTTGTTATTTTTCTTCCAAAAATCAAAAAGCAGAAGGCTATAGCAGAAACTAAATAAATAACATTCAATGCACTGTTATTAAGCTTCCCTTTACTTATACTAAAATCGTGTGAAATTGTCACTGTGTTCTCTTCCCTTTAATTCCACCTCCTGCTTTCTTGATCTGCTAAATACTTTCTTATATTTTGTACTATTAATAGATATCCTGAATACATCTTTTCCACTTTAGTCTGGTAATCTTTAGTTGGTTTCTCATGGTACTGTTGACAGACAAGTTAATGTTTTTGTTTGTAAAATATTTGTCAGATACACAAAGTACGTTATTTTGAAACTTTATATGAAAAAGTGCATTTTTTTTCCCTTAATGGATCAGTAGAATGTACAGTAAAGCAGTTATTCTGCTTGTAATTTTAAATATCGGCATGTGGCAGAAGTTTGCCAGAAACTTGCATGGGTCAAATGTGATAGGATCTGTTACTATCAAACAAAATTACTTATGAATGCTCAGCATGAGAAAGCTCTCAATATTTACATTATGTTTACTTGAGGAAATTGTTCTCAAGCTTGTCATTATTTCTAGCTAGGGTTTCTAGAAATTCTTAGTTTCAAGAACAGGAATTTAGAAGAATGGCCATTGTGATTTAATACATGGTTTAAATTGGAGCAGCCCCAGATGTATTCCTGCCCCATGGAAAGAATAAGAGGTATCTTTAGGAGTTTTAAGTTACTCTGGATATTTACATTTCTAATACCTAGTAGTGGGTGATCTTAGTATGGGACAAGCAGGAGATGTTAAACCTTTATTTTATGAGAAATGCACATTGAAATTCAGTAAACTTGATAGTTCACCAGAATACATATTAGGAAAGTGAAATAATTAAGATATGGTATCTTAGTAGAAATTCCTTTAATTTGGGAGTCGTGTGTATTCATTTCCATCCTTTTTAATAGATTCTATCAGAACTAGCACAATTTGTATATAAGTTCCACACAGCTTGTCTTTTTCCCCATGGCATGTAAATATTTCTCTTTTAGCCATGGCTGAAGTCATGCTCTGCATCTCAGCTGTCCATAAAAACCTTGTAGATTATTGTACACTGAATGTTAGAACAGAAGTGTCTGAGAATCTAGTTCCAGTATGTACACACTGAGCATTGTTCTTTAACAGAAGTTACCTAGGTATTGACTGAACAGACAATGAAGCACCCTGAGGTTTATGATTCTGTGCTACAGCTTCTGTGGAGTAGAAACTAGTACACAATGGCAAAGATGTAAGTGTCATCTAGGCAATTCAATGTGGACAGTTTTTTTCAGTTTAAAAAAAAAAAATCCCAGTCGTGATACATACTCTTTATTAATTTTGTGCTAATGATTGTTAAGTGTTGTTTTACCTTGATCATTTTTTTTATCTTGGCTTAACATAGCAGGGGAGAGTTTCTTCCCAAATGTTACTTCTATTATTGTTCTAATGTAAGAAGACTAGTTAGTCTGAAGCATATGCTTAAATGATCTTCTGCAAACAAACCAATTTTGTAATTTATTTGGGAAGTGCAGAGGTCACTCAAGCTGTGATGTCCTGGTGTTGGAAGACAGGCATCTAAAATTTAAAGTTGTAGTTCTCAAAAAATCTTCTCTGACTTGGAAAGAAAATAAACACCAAAATCCAAAGAGATACTACATAACATTCTCTCCCACCAAAAGTTGTTAAAAATCTCTTTTTATGGGACAAGAATGGTTTCTGATAAAACTTGAGCATTTTGATTAATTTGTAAGGCTGAGATACTAAATTTCTTGAGAGAATGTTTACATGATTTAGTTTACATGTGGCCAGACTCTTCTATAGATTTTTGAATATTCTGGCTAATATAAGAAAATAAAAGAAGTATTCAATATTTTGATAACTTGAGCAAAAAAAATAGTAGCCCAAGGAGAGAGTTTGTCAGCGATGGTTTTTGTTTTGTTTTGTTTTTTATAATACAGTTTGTGCCCGTTCGCTGAAAAATTTGTGCTTCACAGAGTATCACTTGAGTAAAACCTGTGTTTTGTGAACTGTGGAGCAGTCTTTTGTATTTCTGTAAATACCCTGATTTGCTGCCCCCAAAGTCATGCCTCGTAATCATTCTGATACTTTTGTAAAGAATTTACATAAGCACTTTCCAAGGAATATCTGAACATACTGCTCCTTGGTGGCTATGTAGATAGTTCTGGATTTGGCTCTTCCTCTGCCATCACCAGTTGGAATTTGTACTGCAGACTGACTGGGTGAATTAGTCCCTGTGCAAGAGAGTCCCTCCAGGAACTCCTTGTAACTGTAAACAACGTCGAGAAAATTCTCAGGAATTAAGGCAGTTCATTATACAGCTGGACCCCAACTCCCTGCATACTACTGAAGTGGTTTTATTTAGGTAAGGCCTCAAAGTCCTGTTTATTTTTTTAAAGTTATTGAACATGAGATACAGATGCACATTTGCAGCATCAGATTCTGTGGGCTATCCTGGATCTGTGCATAGAATTTTCATTTATTTTAGGCTGAAAAAACAATGGGACATCATTTCTGTATAGGAACAGGAACAAAAATCAAATACAGGTAGTTAAGGAAAATATGTCTACAACCAAGCTGGTAGGAACTTGTCCAGATAAATAAAAATACTCTTCTGGAAGATTAACACAAGTCTGACAGTGAGTAGAAGAGTTTTATGGGCAGTTGGTTTTTGGAATAGTTCAAATTATCCTTACAGATAAGGATAGAAAGTATTTGGAAAAAAGGTTTTCTCCTCATTGCGGTTTACAGTATTTTTAATGAAAAATGCTTGGCTTCTCTTTAATTTCTTTAAAAGTTCAATTGTGTTTTGAAATTGGTGATTAAATAAATATGTTGCCAAGCACGTTTTCTGCTAAAAAGTTTTTGTCCTCAAGGGTTGTTTTAAGATAATAGAAACCTTTTTTAAGGATATGAAGTTTGTTTCAAGGAAACAAATTCAATGTATATTCTGGGTTCAGAAAGTATGATTTTTCTCCCATGTTACTAGATTTTTAGCCTTCAATTTGGAATATATTGTGAGGAAGAGAATTGTCATTGAGGAGTATGGGAAATACTTCTAGTATATTTTGAGAATTTTAAATTCTCAAGTGTTCATGGAAATTTCACTGATCTCAGGGACCTGGAATTCCCAAGTGCAGGTTCTTTCAGTTAGACTGAGGTGAAAAAAGCAGTCTGAGAAGGCTTTTTCTCTCTCCTAGTTACCAGATCACTGCCTCATTAGCAATGAGCCCACATTTTTCCTAGTCCTTCTTTTCCAGGTGATGTACTTGGAAGTCTTTTTCTGTTGCTCTTCACATCCCATGGCAGATTCAACTTAAGGTGGATTTTAGCATTCCTAAACACATCCCTCTAGGCTTTAACAATGTATCTGTATTTTTCCAAGTTTACTATGTCTGAATAACCTTTTTTGTGCTTCCTAGTAATTGAGTTACTTCCTAGTAACTTGAATTTAGTTAGGAGTTTCTTGCATATCCATACAGACCTCGTCTTTGTTTTCAAGGATCACTGTCTAAGTCAAGAATGGTCCATTCTGCTGTACATGAAGTTAAGCAAAGTAAGCAGGAGACTTCCTTTACAAATATTCTTCCACCTGTTTCTACTAATGTGGTCTGTGAAGCAAACTCTCTTTGTGTAAAGGCTTTAGCAATTTTGTCAACTGATTTCCCTTTTGAGATAACCTAGGAAACGATTACACCTGTACTTCTCCACTAGTTCTGCAGGAAAAGCAAAACATGTTGATGGATGGAGTTGTTGAGAAGAATTGTAATCACATCTCCTAGAACAGTTGAATCTGTCAGCTCCAGTTGATTGTGTTTGACTCTATACTTATGCATTCCATTTTCCTTTTCTAAGTAAAGCATTATGCATACTCCCTGTGTTTGTTCAGACTGAAGAAAACTAAGGAGATAGTAGCTACTGCTGTAAACTAATCAAGTGGCTACTTGTGGAGAAGATCGAGCTATGCTCTCCTTAGATCTGTGCATTAGAAGTATAAGAGGAAACAGGAAAGTTATAATTACCTGTAGGGGGAAAACAAAAAACTTCACAATGTGGATTGTGAGATATTGGAACAGGTTGCCTGGAGGGTTTGTTGAAATGTCATCTTTGAGGATACTCAAAACTTGACTGAACAAGGTTCAGAGCTGCCTAACCTGACTTCGACCGTATCGTGCTCTGAGTGGGGAGTGGGACCAAATGACCTCCACAGGTCCTGTCAGCTTAAGTTCATGATTTTATGATTGTATACATTGTTATTAGATACCTGTCAGTGAGACATAAGAAATCAGATCAATAATAGATCCTTTTGGACTGTGCCTGGATTTTTAGCAGTGTAATTTACAGCGTTTTTTCCTTCAATTTCTGATAATGGGGACAGTGATTGAAAATAGAAGTTAGAAAGGAAAGATACTAAATATTTTGCAGTTCAAGTATAGAGAGACTGGCTAGTCTAAGTAATTTCCTTTTGATCTTTATTGCTGTTAAAAAAGGGAGTAAAATTGACTTGGGAAGTGTAGAGATGCAGCTAGCAAATAAAGCACAGAGAAGCAGTGAAGGCTGAATAGACTGGAACACACTGACTAAATTATGGTAAATTAGCTAAACAAAATAGAAAAATTGGATGAGAAGATTGAAAAAAATTCTCACATATTACTTTTCCATAGGAAAATGTTTTTCTGGGAAGACTTAATCTCGCCTTCTCTGTGGTGGAGTATTTTATGTAAAAAGAGTATTAATTTTATTGTGATGTTTTCATATTGTCATATTTTCTTATTCTTAATTTGTGAGGTCTTTTGGATGATGTCAGTACACAAAAGTAAATTACTTTAATGTGCTTACATCCCATAAAATATTTTTACTGTATCTCAACATTTACAAGTTCTATTTATATAGATAATTTCATAGAGTAGGAAATAAACCTTGGTTATTTTTCAATATATAGAAGTGATTTGGAAATTCTTTATGAAGTGTAGTACAAACTCTCACACAAGGAAAAGCGTGTAAATGCTACAGGGGACCTAACACTGAAATACACATATGAATAATATATTAGTTGATATACAGTACATATAATTAAAATTGAAAGAGTAAAGCAAATTTATAAAATATTTAAACTGAATAGTGAAGAAGACTGCAGAGAATTAAATGCATTTCTTTTTTTTTTTCATCCTGACAGTTATATGCTACCAGTATGTAGCAATTTTCCTGGGGAGGATATTTCCCACACATAAGAAATTGCCTGGATTCTTTGACATGCAGTGGAGCACAACTAAAGCAACAGTTTCTAGATATGATAGAAAACAGTACAATTTTGCTCAGTAAGAAAGATTAACTTTCATTACCAAGTAGAAATGGAAATTATACAAGTATGTGTTACAATTTAGAACGGAAATAAATTAAGCAGTTAAAATTCATGAGACATCTTTGACCATAACCTTTGTCATAAGAAAATTGTGAAGTTATTTAAATCTAGTGTCCTCTTGAGCTGGGATGGGCTAAAGGTGGTTTGTTTTCATTTAGTTTTGCTTCTTTTAGATTTTCTAAGTTGCTGAGCTATATTACTTTTTGTCAGTCAGCAGCTAAAATGGTACATTTTCTTGAGAAGTCAAAACTACCTATACACAAAAGGAACTTGGTCTTGTTTGGAATTATGCATGCATGTCTTTGAAAACTTCAAGTTATAATATCAGATATAAATTGAAGGAATGATTTGATATGGTCTTTCTATTGTAGCGATTTTAAAAAATCTGCCATAGGTCTTTTCTGGCCTCGAAAAATTCGGTGTCTTGATTTGAACAATAGACTGCACTTAGTGAACTTTAAGAAATTTCTTTAAGAAAATTCAGTGATAGGGACTAAGAACTCTGTAGCTTTATGTTCCACGCATAAGGATGAGGTTTTGGTATTGAAGAAATCCTATCTAGTATGGAACACATTAACAATTGAAGTAGGCAGGTTTGCAATGAGAATAGATGTGGGATTTGACTGAGTGCCAAATCATGGATTTCTAGCCTGACTGCCAGTAGTTTGGTGTCTTTCTGGATGCCCTTGTAGGATGTAACAATAGATTTCACTGCTTCCATAGATGGACAGAATTTAATGTCCATTAAGATACTTCTAAAGCAGAAGATAATGAAGACTAAGTTTTTGTACAACCATCTTCTGTTTTACTTTTGAAATCCTTCAGTTTTGTGTTTTGTGTTACAGGGTTCTTATTTGTTATGTCATGTTAGGTCTCTTGGCTCGAGAAAAGACATAAAAAAGAAATATAGCAGAAATTTAAATTTAAAGAGGAACAAGTATATCATTGTGATGTGTATTTCTTCTATTTACTTATTTTAATGTGTTCTTTCCTTGCCCCCTCTTGTCTTGTCTGTTCTTCCTGTCAAATAAAGGCCAAGAAACACCAGGTCTTTCTAACAGAGACGTATGAAAACAACATGAGAGAGCTGGAGTTACTCTTGGACAGCTTTGCTATGTCAGGCCAGCGGACAGCAGGTTAGTTGAAGGTATAAAATGACAGATGCATCTGTCAATGTTCCAAAGTCACTACATTGTGGGAATTCTGCAGATGCCTCTTGCATTCCCTCTTCTCAACATGCTTTGATTTGATGACATGATAAGAGCAGTTCTCACAGCAGTCAAATGGCCTTGCTAGCTGAGAAAGGGTGACGGATTGTGGACCTGCTGTTGTCAGCCAGAACTTGATTTACAAATGCTGGGGTGTATATGATCGGTCAGAAAAGGGCTCGCTTGCTGTGCTCTAAATCCAACTGAGAAAAAAGTCCTTACAGTATACCTGCAAAGGGAACAGATGTTTTGCCTGAACTGAGCCAAATTCTGAGGCAACCTTCAGCTACTTAAAGGTCATATATTCAAAAAGGTTGTGTAGGACACATGATGCAACACAATACTTTCTACAGTTGATTGTGGACCAGTACTATGTTGCATTCATTTAATCTGATACACAATTAATATTTCTCTCTTTTCATTAAAATTATTGGAAGCCAGTGGTTATCACTGTGCTACCTGGCTTTATATATAATTATTGTATCAGACTTAGCAAACTGCTGCCTGGTTAGACATTTGAAATAGTGGCTAATGTAAACAAGCTGAACTTTAACATCAAGCTAGTGGTTTTTTTTAAAACTGAAAATTGAACACTTTTTAAAATCTTCATTTAAAACTGTAATTCTTGTTAGAAAAATTGCTTACTAGACACAACGTACTTCCAATTTACAGTGAAAGTAAACTGGAAGAAAACAAGTAAAATGTGGCTTACAGAGCAAATGGGTTTATTTCATGTATATCATGATATGTTTTTGCACTTTTTAGTGACGATAGGCATAAATGGGTCTTTAAAAACATTTTTAAATGAAGATACTTTTTTTTGTATCTTTACAAAATGATTTTTTTTTTTAGGGCTGTGCTGTTAAATTCCAATAAAGAAATAACTTCTTGGGACTTCTCTTGTCCTTGAAAAGCGAGCTTGGATTCTGTGTTGCATTGATTTCCTTGCACAGGCTATATGCTTTTTTGTTTTTAAATTGATATCAATTTTATTCTTTAACTATAAATGTAATTACCATGATAATACCTGTAGGTTTGCAGCTGAAAAGCTCTTTAAGACTGTACGTTTTCCACAGTTTTGCAAAGTTCCACATGCTCATAAGGACTTAAGTAACTCTGGAGAGAGCTGGATGCTGCTGCCAAAGTGCAGTTTCCAAAGCAGTAATTGTCTTTTGGATGGTAAGCCTTGCTGAGAACAGCTTTGACTTGTTTCTACAATATTAGAAATTCAGTACCAGTACATTCAGTATTAATTTGCTTTGTCTGAGGTAAACTTTTAAGCTAATTTAAATAGATCTTTTTATTCAAGCTTTAGCATCTCTGAAGAGACTCTTGAGGCAGATAGTAGAATTTGGTTTTGCAGTGGACTGAGTCTTTACAGTCAATTACAGTCTTTTAATATTAAAACAGACATTGACTAAGACATTTGTTCTACATATTTGCTGTGCTTTTAAGTTTGAAACTTAATTTTAATGCTTTTGCATTATTATATTATTACTCTGGTGTACTTAAATTTTTTTTGTATCTAATAGTATTTATTCAAATTTTTTTAAAAATTATTGTTATTATATTTGAAATGAGAATGCCTAGGTGCCAATAAAAGTAAAAATCTTAAAGAAATCTTTGTAGTCTAATTACTAAATGAGGGGCTACATGAGCCACGGCTGATGGGGAAGTCTTTCTTGTTCATGTGGTCAACACTGAACTCAAGATGTTGAGAGATCTATTTAAAAATCTGCCAGTATTAAAGATCCAACACTAAAGATCCAGCCCCTTAATTCAAGTGCCAATTAGTCTTGTAATTATTAGGCTATACAGTAAAGAGAATACTATATTTTTAAGATTATGTCATGCGCTGGCGCTGGGCCGATGCCAGCCACCCATGAAAGCTGCTAACTCAAGCAGCTGGATAGAGGAGAGAAAATTTAATGAAGAGTTCATGGGTTGTGGCCAGGACCAGGAGAGTTCACTCATCTGATACCATCACAGGTAAAACAGGTTCTTAGAGGTATGAAATGAACTTGCTACTAACAAATCAGAGCAGGATAAAGAGAAGTAAAACAAACACTTAAAAAACCACTTTCCATCCCCCCCTCCCTCCTTGCCAGCTCTACCTCCTACCCCGACGGCACAAGGAGGCAGGGAATGGGGATTACGGTCAGTTCATCACCCGTGGCTTCTCCCCCTGCTCAGGGAGAGGAGTCCTTCCCCTGCTGCACTGGGGGGTCCCTCCCACGGGAGGCAGTTCACTGAGGACTTCTCCAAGGTGGCTCCATCTCATGAGCAACAGCTCCCTGCAAACTGCTGCAAGGTGAGTCCATCCCACAGGCAACAGTCCTCCCAAAACTGCTGCCACACGGGTCACCCTTCCATGGGGTGCAGCCCTCCAAGGACAGGCTGCTCCAGCCTGGCAGCAGGGCCCTCTCTCCCAGGCCTCCCACAGGATCACAGCCTCCTCCAGGCTATCAGCCTGCTCCAGTGTGGGGCTCCTCCATGGGCTGTGGGTGGATCTC
>VXBQ01013571.1:325-11321 GCA_013400175.1 Phainopepla nitens
GTCGGGGGCTTCGGGGAGCGGAGCGGAGGAGCCGCCGAGCGCCCCGCGGAACGGAAGAAAAAACCAAACAAATAAAAAACCGAAGCTAATTCCTATTAGAGAAGTAACCTGAAGGAACAGCGCCCTTCCAGCACTTCACGACTCTCACAGTGAAAAGTTTTTTTTCTGAATATCTAATTTAAGCCTGCTGTTTTGGTGCCATTTTAAAGGCAGTGCTGCCGCATATCAGGTTTCTTTTCTTCAGCTGAGGGCGGGAACGGAACGGAAGGGTACATGAGCTCCCTGTACCGTTGTTCTCTTACCATCCTTTATGCAGAGACCAGGCAGAGAAACAAGTGGTTGTAGTGAAAAAAATGTGCTTTTCCAACAGCATTGTGAGCTGTCCCTTTATGCACGCGCAGAACGAACGCTGTGCAGTGGCAAGCAACTTGTAAATATCCCGCTCCGCCAAGCGTCGGCAATTGGATCTGCAATGCTGGGGGAGACATGAAGAGACTGCTGTAATCCTCTGCCTGTGACTGCAAACGGATCGTGTCTTCCCCTGTCCCGGGTCAGGTGGCAGGGGAACAAACTTCCCCAAGGTACCAAAGAAAATTTACCTGAAACATTTGGCTGCAGCCCTGGATGGTTTTCTGAGGAGAAGGATGGGTGATATATTGACATAATGGGAATACGACACCTACACACACCCCTCAAAAAACGCAGCTGGAGCACCAATCCAGCTTGGCAAATTCAGGTTTTTCTTCTAAAATTTTCCTGAGTCCCTTGATGTGGAACAAAAATTTTTTTTCGTGATATTCCATAACATTGTGATTGCTTACTTTTTATATACAAAATGGTAGAACAGCTGTGGAAAAATAAAAGTCTCCTCAAAAAAATTTCACTGATTAAGATTTTCTGAAATATTAATAATGTAAAAGAACTATCATAGTATTTTCTAATATTGAAGATCTTCCCCAGCAGAGAACAGTTATGTACAGACAGTGCAATATGTTCTCCATCCACACACTGGGGAGGTTTTACACCCACTCCCCAAAACAGCTTTCACTCCACAAGAGACAAAAACTATGTCTCTGATAAGGTTCTCATGAGCTATGGTAAATGTAATTTAAGCAAACATTTTTATTACCTGTGGTAAGTAACTTTCTGTAAGCAAAATTATCACTACTGTTGCTTTAGTCATGTATCGTATTTTCACTAGTCTTGTTCACATTAAATCAAATTAACACAACATTCATTACCCCATAGGCTGTATCCCGTGATTCCATTAAATTGTTGTTTTGTATAGACTTCTAATAGAAGCTTTTTGGGAAAATGTGATAAAATATAGGCAAATCTAGTGTTAATGAATGAATTTTTAACAGTTAACAGTACTTTTATTTTTGGAGCCCCAGCATGGAGGAAAGAACAAAAAGAGGTAATGCATCTGCCTCGCCCACCTCGCTGGACAGGTGAGCAAAGCAGCTGCCAAAAGGCAGAGCTGATTCAAAGAACAGACACACTCAGGCTGAGGGTGCATCTGTCAACTTTTGCAGAAAGACACAAAGGGAGAAACGAGATCTTTCCTTGAAATTCCCAGGAAGGCTAAGAGAAGCACCATAAATGGGCTTCTGACACTCAACCCACAAACACAGACACAACATGAACTTCTGCAAACTTCCACCTTACCTAAAAAATGTAATTTTTTATCAGACACCACCATGAATTGGGAAAAAAAAACCTCTAAACACTATTTAATTTAAAGCAAAATCTTTATTTTAGTTTATAGACTTGTTTGTATCAAAAGCAGTTACTTCAAAATCAAATTCAGTATGTAAATAAGCTGAAGTTGTCATTGGCTGAAAGATGAGAGCTCTGAATGACATTTTAACACCTTTGTGGGGCAACAAATAAAACTGTGGGGTATGTGATCCCATTTTGTATCTTAGTTTTCATGGGGTTTAATTAACCTAAGATTATCTTGAGGTTGGCTTTATGCTCATCCTAGACCATAATGGTGAACTTGTAAATATCTCAAAAAATACATATAATGAGAGGGTTTTTTTCTGTCTAATGGGAACACAGACAAGGCAAATCCAGATAAAATGATGCTTGTAACTTAAATGTACCCCGTGAGCTCATAAAACTGAGTGTTGAACTGTTGATCTTTTGCAGTAGGGGTATTTTAAGTGAAGATATGTTTCTCCTAAAAGGTGGAATCTGTTTTCTTTCATGAGCTGGGTTGAAGGAAATAATTTTATGACCTCATTCTGGACCTCAAAGCCTATACCTAGATGAGTCCTAAATTCATGGAAATTCATGACAGACAAAAGTGAGTTTTCCCATGTGCATGGGTGATGAAGTATGCATACTTATGTATTGCTACATTGCAATATTTTTTTTACAGGAATGGCAAGAAATATTATTGCCTATTAATAACGATATATGCAGCTTGATTTCTTACTTAAAAGGTGTGATTGACCTTGGTGTCTAGGATAATGAAAATTACTTTAATGTCAGGCTCTTCTAATATGCAACAAATACTTGCTGTCTCTGTCAGTGGCCAGAAGCTGTTATTTTTGTATGTTTTGAGAAGAACTGTAGGTTATTTGTCCTTCTGCTTGTAGATAAAATTGTTGTGTTGCAAGTGTTGATCCAGGAAGCATCTCTAGTTCTGGAAAGGCTGGATAGAATCACAGTGGGGTTCAGGTGAGAAGGGACTGCTGGAGGTCTTTCACCTGTCACCTGCTGGGAGTGAGGCTGACTCCAAAGCTGTGTCGGGTGGCTCAGGACCTTGTCCAGTCGGTTTTGAGCACCCAGAGGGGTGGAGGACCCTTAATCTTGCCCTTTCACATGCTGGTTACACTCTGGCCAGCACAGCCTGGCATGTGACCAGCCCTCATCATCACAAGGGTGCAGTGCAGCACCACTGTCAAGAGAACTGACAGTTCCCAGGATGCAGAAACTCCGGGAAATATGTCAGAGACCCCGGCTCTGACAGATGCCAAGTGATTTGGGTTGTAACCAGATCCTTGGGAGGAGAAAAAGGGGATGAAGAGGCATTAACATGGGGTTCCTTGGCATTTATCTCTGTGTATCTGAACATCTGTGCTAAGTAAAGTGCTCAGAAGATTAGTTCTTTTGCATTTTGCTTGCAAAGATGTACTAAATGTTCAGAAGCGGCAATCAATTTGCAGCCGTGCAGCCCACTGTTAGGAGAGTTTTACTCTTACAGCACTAATAACAGGGAACCTGCAAGCTAAACCACACTCTCATGCATTTTTCACTTCCCAGTCTGCATTGGGTTGGTGGCTTTATAGTGCTGTTCGTGAGGATAAGTACAGGAGCATGAACCTGGCTGCATAACCCATGGAAGAGATGGCAGGCAGTTTTGCAAGGTGAACAAGGGCATAGCTGCTGCTCGTTTCTCACATTGTCACAGGTAAAGAGCTGCCTTTGTTCTGCAGCATTGCCATTGCCTTCAGAAAGCTTTGACTCTGTGACTTTGGATATTCCATTGGGAAGAAGCTGAAGATCACAAAAGACATATGGCTCCTACTGGATATTGTCCAGGAAATGGAGAGTTAAGTGTGACCTTTCACATGCTTGGGGTTTGGTGTAAATGTCATGATGGTTTGTGACATTCATCAGCTTCAGGTTTGCTTTATTCCAAAGATTCTCCACCTCTGTGGTCTGACCCTATGCAGGCTGGGGAAGTCTGAATCCTTTACTTGTCCCGTGGAGGTGGTTGTGGCTTGTCTTGCACTTGTGGAAGTGGCAGTGCCAGCTAACAAGGAATGAGTTTGTTGCATGGGCCACACTCATAAATATTCTTTACAAGGCATCATAACAACAGAAAGGAGAAAGAGGAAAGGATGACCTAGAGAAGCTTAAAGCATGGCCAGACAAATAAAGTTGAGGCCTACTTGTCTAAAATCATAGGCCATCCTAGTGGATTCACTAGCAGGCTTTCACCAGCCCCCCTTGGCAGGAAGGATCTCAGACCAGAAAACAGTGATGTGCATTTTCCTTTCTGTTACTGTATATTGGAACATCCAGCTCACCACCTGATCTGCTTTTAGGTGTTTCCTTTCAGCCCTCGCTCTGTCATTTTGCCTCAGGGTTGAGCCAAGCTGTAATATTGCGCTGCTTCAAATGGGCACTTCAAACCATCTGCTCCTTTATTTAATTTCTTGGCTGAAAAGAAGCCCCTTCTGCAGGACTGGTCTTCAGTAAGTGTTGATCTCACTCACCCAATGTAGGAATGGGGTGGCAGTATGGTGAAGGTGAGGCAGCTCCACAGAATGGTAGGAGAGTCTGATGTCAGCTTGCATTGATCATCCTTCCCTTGGGCTGTCCTCTTCTGGTCTTACTTGCTTTGTTGAGCCATCCTAAGCAAAATATTTCCTTGGGAAGTTGGAGGTGAGGAAGGGAATTCATAACCATGAGAGCACCACTGCTAAGACTGTTGAATCCACTTGCCATGAACTTGCCCCTCTGAGCCAGGGTAGTCTTTTCTTTCCCCTCTTTCAAAGTCAAATGTAATCCTTCCTTATATGCTAAGAAGAGTGGATTGCAAACAATGGTCAATTTTCCCGTTTCCTGAGTTTGAAAGCAATTAAGGATCTGTGGAATAGGGAAAGGATAGACCTTTTAAAGTTTCCAAAGGGAAAAGCTAGCTTCAGAATTGCCTTTTCAACCTGAGAAGTTTTTCCTGCCCTGGGAAGTTTTTCGTTTGCAGACTGGTGGGAGGCTCTTGCAACCCAGAAATGGGGTTTGAAGGTGGTATTGCCTTTGATCCATGGAAGAACACCAAGAGTGAAAAAGCTGGATCTATATTTCTTGCTAAACTAATGAAAATAACTCCTTAGGTTAGAAATGTTTGGGAGTTAGGTTAGGGCCCATTTATCCCATTTAGGAAGTTATGAAGTTAGGGAGTTTAAATTCCATTTGGGGATGCAGGCTACTGCGTAGAGCCATGATGCTTGACATGCTTAGGTGTTTTATAATTTGCAGCTGGCATCTGAAGTGCCAGTGGTGTTGAATTCTGCACAGACAGAACAGGATGAACACCTAACCTTCATAACAGGAATCCTGATACACTTGAAAAGCAGAATGGCAGTGATCCAGTGGAACCCTTCTGATTGGAACAAATCATGTGCCATTTGTTAGCTCACCTCACTTTCTTTGGGTGTCCTGAGGTACTGCTTTTCTCTCTTTCATTTTTAGGAGAGGTGGAAGATGCCTAAAAGTCTTTACAATCTTTGTATTGTAAAATAGGGTTATGTGGTAAGAGTCCCCAAATCCTTGTTTAGTCAAAGCCTCTTAGTATTGAGAGGAATTTCTTTGGTAAAGAAATGCTTGACAAATGTTTTCGTGAAGTCTTGGAACAAGCTGCTCAGGGAAGTGGTTGAGTCACTAACTCTGGGGTGTTTAAAAGATGTGTAGATGTGGCACTTAAGAACATGTTTTAGTGGTGGACTTGGCAGTGTTAGGTTAATGGTTGGGCTGGATGGTCTTAATGCTTTTTTCCCAACCTAAATGGTTCTATGAAACTGCAAAACCAAATGTGGTAATATTAAATGGAAATGGATTTTCACCTTCAGCAATATTTTTAGAAGCATGTCTTGCTTGAAGAAGTTCCCTGCTCTTTTTGAAAGCTGGATGTATGTTTTCCCATGTGTTTTGCAGCATTGCTTTAAAACTTATTTCTGGTGAGTTTGAGATATTGTTATTGAGATCTCCTGGAGTGGAAAAGAAACAATTTTCTGTGTTATTTCTTTGCAGCGCTTGCACGTGTCTACTGGGTAAGCTTTAGCTTTTTTATAGGAAGAGAAGAGACTTACTTCTAGCAAAAAGAATGTTTTTCCTCACTTAGTAATGTTGCTCCAAGGGCATAGTGTGGAAGACAGAAAAACTTGCCAAGTGGATGAACAACTAAGAATGATGTCTACCTGCAAAGAAACAGGTGGAAAAATTTTACCAAAAAGAGAGAGCTCTTATAAGTTCCTTCAGTCTATACAAAAGGTATTTGTGGGGTGGGGGGGAGGGTGGTCTAATTCAAGGCTTTCCCGTGGCTGTTGATCTGACAGTGAAGTATTTTTATAGAAAATTACTGAAAATTGCTTTCAGATGCTACATTGGACAAGCATTAGCAGCTTGGCAAGCTGAGATGGACTCGTGCATTGTGTTTCTCTGCAGTGATTAGGATGGAGATACAATTAGTAGTGTGGGGGGGGGTTGGGCTGTTTGGGGTTTCGCTGCTTTCTTTTGTTTGTTTTTTTCCCTTGATTCTGGCAAGGTGCTTTGGGGGGTAAGTGAGGAGACTTTAATCTAAAGGCTAATCGTATTTCAGGAGACTAAAACTTCCTGTTTTAGTTGAGAACTACTTCTGGACCTCCCAAGCTGTATTCTACAGTTGTGATCCCTGCTGCATTGCCTGCTGCAGGAGTTTTGCTCTCATGTCTGTCACTGCCTTTCCAGCAGTCACAGGCTCCTGGGAGATGTCTCCTCTGCCTTCTTCTCACTAGACTACCCAAGCTCAGCCCTCTCCCCTCAGAGGCACTGTGCTCCAGGTCCCTAACCATTTTTGTAGTCTCAGCTGGCTCCTCTCCTGTTTTGCCACATCCCTCCTTAACCAGAGGACCTAACACTGGATGTACATCCTGGAGAGGCCTCGCCAGCTCTGGACAGAGTGGGTAGAAATCACTCTTCTGGCTGTGCTAGACATGTGGCTGCTGGTGCAGCCTGTTTGCCTTATCTGTGATGGGAACATAGCTCTGGTTAATGGTCAGCCTGTGGTCTGCTGAATCCCCAAGTCCTTCTCAGAAGGGCTGTTGAGCAGATTGAATCTTCCAGCCTGGGCTGAATGCACGGAGTTGTGTCACCCCTTGTACAGAGCTCTGCTCCTCTCCTCCTTGGACATGTCAAGGTGCTACTTCTCAGGTTGGCTGAGGTCCCTCTGGGCAGACATTCTGCCATTTGTTAGGGTGGCCACCCTTCCAGCTTAGTGTCACCTGTGGCTGTTTGTGCTCTTCACCCAAGGCAGAACCAAGATAAAACTTTGTGTTGTACTGGATGTATCAAACCCCTGGAGGGAGTATTTCCGTCTTGATGTGTGTAGGACAAGACAACCATATAAACAGGTATGAGATGACTCCAACAGGACCTGCCTGTTTGCTGAAAGACATTGCTCAGTAGTAAAGCCAAGCACAGAAATCCAGGGAAGGCTGACCACAAAGCTCTGCTTAGTACTGGTGCTGATTTCTCCTGCCGTTGCTTCAATCTTGATTGCTCCCAGATCAATTAATTGATCTGTTGGGTTTTAGTCTGCTTTCTATGGTTGTGCTTCCTAGCCTCATTTGGCAGTGACTTTTTCTGCTGTCATGTAACTGATGGTTATTGCATTAGGACAATACTTTAGTGTTCCACCACCCTTGCCTCTCACCTCCCCTTCTTTCTTCTCCCACCCCTTTGTCCTTCAGCCAACCTTTCTCTCACATCTCCCTTTTGTTTTTCCCCAGTCCTATGCTCACAGTGGTCTGTACCTGACTCTTTCCCTCTACCATTCCCTTTCATGTGCACCTTGTACCATTCACCCTTACTGCAAAATTGACTTCTCTGTTCCATCAACAGAGCCTGCTCCATTCCTGACAGAGCTCACACCCTTTGCAGGGCAGCCCAGGGGACCTTCCAGGGGCCTGTCCTATTCTTTCCCTGTGCCCAGTAGGTGTGAAACACTGCTCCAGCAATGAATGTGTGGATGCTGTGCATCACGGGCAACACTGGCATTTGTGTGATGGAGGGGGATTGTAACCCTGGATAAATTCTGACAGAATCTCCTCCCCTCGTGTTCAGTGAAATGTTTGGCATTTCTCAACGAGCCAGGGCTGAGCCTCGAGGAGTGGAGGATTTTGGTCCTGTTGTCAGCTTCACTTGAGGGTTTGCAAGCTCTGAGAGATATCGTGTCCTGGGTAAAGAAAAGAGGGTTGGAGTCTCTAGCACTGTTGTCTCACTTTGAGACGAGTTACCTCCTGTCAGTTTTTAACCTCTTTCCCTTCCACCAGTAAGACAAGTGCAAAAAGATATAAATGAAAAAATAACAATTCACTACAAGAAAACAAAGCAATAACCACAAGATACAAAGGTAAATGGTTCAACCTCAACTCACAAATGCAGAAAAGGTTTTTCCAGTTTGTCCCCAGATAAGGAATGGCCACTGTTCCACTCTGGGCCATATGGCAAATGAGTCTCTGTGTTTTAAAAACTCCCTCCTCCAGACAAACAAATAATAGGGAACAGGGGAAAAATAAAACCTGGAAAAACCTGGAAAAAATTCTTTTTGTCTGAAAGGAGTCAAAGTTGCTGAAGCCCCACACTCCCTCACCTCCCTGCTTCTGAGGGAAGAGCCCCTGAACTTCCAGGGGCTTTATGCTGTAAATAACATCCTTCAGCTGTGACGTGGTGGTATTAAACACTCAGCACTAAAGTTCCTCCCTCCCTATTCCTTTTTTCTTCTAACCATAACAACTGTTTGATTCCATACCACCCACAGCATGGCAGAGGCAGGGTTTCCAGCTCAAGGAATCTCCCTTAGGACCAATGTTTACAGGGTCACAATGTGATTTGCTTTAGTTTGGTAAATTTCCATCCTGGCCACAATCCAGATTGGCAATTAATGGAATTTTCCGAAGTCCACCAACAATGATGCCACTCCACTTGGGCTACACCTCGAGTAAATAATATACCAAGGCTGTAAAGGGATGACTGATTATCCCCCTCTCATTCTCTACCTTGGTCAGGCAACAGGAGTTCCTAGTACAGTCAGTGCAGCTCCACTTTTGCCATGCAGCAGCTCCTGGTGTGGTCCATGGGATGCTGTCCAACTCATCACACAAAGGCCAAAGCCTAATGGGAGTTCTTGAGATCTTAGAGTGGCCTAGAGGAGCAGGAGAAGAAACACCACAGTCGGGAAGAGCAGACCTGCAACATGTGGGTCCCAAAAGAAGCTGATGGCTGCCAGAACACACCTGCAAAGAACAGCTGCAGCTGTGCCCAGGAATCCACCCATGATCCTTCTCCAGTTGGTTTCTACCAAACCCAAGGAATTGAGTGAGCATTGCCACAGACAAGCAGGAGGAAGTGGAGGGACATCTAGAAATAGCCGTGAGGGCAGCTGGCCCGTGCCAGGCAGACCTGCAGTAGGAGTAATCCCAGACCTGTGAGTCAATACCTGTAAGTAGAAACTGCTGCTGTAGCAATGCTCCTACAAACCAGCAGTTTTGGAGTTGTGCTATAAACTTCCCACTATCATATGAACCATATAATCATACAGCTTTAGCCATATGACCTTCAGGATGTGGGTGCAGCGTGGTTTTATGCAGTGATACACTCCTTGCTCTTTATTTCTATCTAGAGTTCAACTTTAAAGTAGTTTGGATGGAAAGAAATGCTCCAGTTTCTACATTCTGTGGTGTTTCCATGCAGACAGGTCCTGATGTAATTATTTTTAGCATGTGGCTTCTGCTGTCAGTT
This sequence comes from Phainopepla nitens, assembly GCA_013400175.1. Lineage (NCBI taxonomy): Eukaryota > Metazoa > Chordata > Aves > Passeriformes > Bombycillidae > Phainopepla > Phainopepla nitens. The sequence continues at coordinate 9,839 of VXBQ01013571.1, forward strand.
TCTGACATGGCTCCTGCTGGACCCTTCCCAGTGAAATCAGAATGTGGGGTTTCAACCTGTTGTCCTGGATCCACCAGCAGCAATGGCCAATGCACAGATGGCCAGCAGCACTCATAAAACATTATTTATTACTTGGGAGCTGGATTTCTTCCCTTCCCCTTGGCCTTCCAAAGGGATACTGCTTCTCTCTGAAAGACACAAACAAGTATTTCCCAGAAATGTAAAAACATGGGGAAATGCATACTACTGGGCTTCTGTGCAAAAATGATCAGTGTGTTTCCTCTCACACTATACTCATGCCCCTTCTGGTAAAGAAAAGCCTTCCCAGAAAAGGCTTGTGCTGCAGCAGGAGAAACAAGGCTCTGACTAATGCAAAATCGTGTGCAGGAACTCTGAACTGGCTGTTGCTAACCTCCCTTCAGCAGCCCATGCTGGCCACTGGCAGTGCTGGCTGAAACATGGAACTTGCAGCAGAAAGAGAAGGAGGCAGGGATCAGGCTGGACCTCATCCAGGCTTTGTTTTTGCAAGAGGGGAAGAGGGGGAGGGGTTAAAAAAACAAACAAACAAAAAACCCCAAAAAACCCACAAACAAACAAACGAACAAAAAAAACCAAAAAAAAAAAAAAAAAACCAAAAAACCGTCCCATGGACGAGACAGGGGTCTGGCTGGATTCCAGCTGCCACACGCTGCACCACCAGCTGGTATCCCTGAAGGGCCACCATCTGGCAAATGCCACAGAGATGTCACCTACCTTGCCCCTGCAGCCATTGCTGCTCTGGGACACCGTTTACCTAAAAAAAGCCATTTTTGCCTTCCGTGTTCTTTGCAGAACAAATGCTAGCATGAGGTGTCACTGCTGGCACCTTGCTGCTTAGTGTGACACCATAGAGGTGGCTTCTTTAAAAGGCTTTTGAAAGGCTGTGCAGTTGCTTCACAAATAAAGCACGTCCTCACTGCAAAGGATCCCATCCTGCAGAGTGCCCCTCCTGGAGCAAGGGTGCTGAGTGCTTTGGGTGAATGGGAAGCAACCAGCCAAAGGCATTTGGGAGCAGACAGGAGTGGATGCTGCAAGGAAACAGTGCTGAGGAGAGGCTGCCTGAGGTCAGGAGGGGCTGGGGGTCAGACAGTGCTCTGGGAACTGTTAAAGCAGGAAGAAAGCATAGAAGAAGCCAAGTATTCCAACTGTTGGCATGATGCTGGAAAGATTTATTGTCTTGTCTTTTCTGTGAAGTACAATGTAAAAGTCTCATTTTTGAGGAGAGGGGGAAAATGCCCAGGCTGCACTGTTGCTTTTTGACAGTCTGAGAGTCATCCCTGAAAGTGTGAGGCTTAGCTCTTCCCTCTGGATATCAGGAGTGACTGCAACAGGGTCATGTCAGTATGGGACTTGTATACATGGGCATCCCACATGTACGTGTATTCCTTCCTTCCTTCCTTCCTTCCTTCCTTCCTTCCTTCCTTCCTTCCTTCCTTCCTTCCTT
>VXBQ01013571.1:14856-81726 GCA_013400175.1 Phainopepla nitens
GTTGTTATTTGTATATCCAGCTGCGTGTTGGGATGTGGCAGCCTCTCCCTGGCTGGATGGCACTGGTTGTTACCTCCTCTCGTTTTTGGCTTTGGAGCAGAGGGGAGAGCTGAAGTTTGTCTTGTGCAGCCTGGTGGAAGCATTATTTGAACTGTGTACTTTCCAAGCATCTTCTGGCCTGTTTTTGTCATCACAGGGTGTGTGTGTTTGAGGAAACTTGTATCGGTAGGCAGGACTATAGGGAAACATGCAGAGCCATTCCACGGTTTGAGGTGCACAGAACTGGTGCTGTGTAATGCTGCCTTTCACTTCAGGTGAATGTGCCTAGAATGAAGTCTTGTTTGGGTTGGGCCGATTTTGGTTTAATCTCATCTCTCTTAAATGTTATGGAAGTTTCAGGACCTAAATCCTCTTTTTACTGCACTCTTGGTGTGCTAACTGCCTGCTTTATTAATTGTTTAATTGAAAGGGGGTTTTGTGTTGTTCGCCCCACCTTGCCAACTTTCTTTGAGTATTTGTGTACTGTGCTGATGTTTTACTTGTCCAAGTCTACTTGCCTTATGCTCTGGGTTTTTGTTTTTCTGCAAACTGATTTCTTTTGTGTGTGTCTCTTTCTGCTGCAGTTTTTAACTGGCATATCCACTCTGATACCTTATTAATTGGATTTTTTTCTGCAGTGTTCTGTGTGTGACTGATGGATATGAATTAACCAAGTCACCTGTCTTTATGGTTTCATTTTAAGGTCTTTGAGTTTGGAATATCTACGTATGCAGTACCGCCGTGCATGTGAAACGTGTTAAAGGTTTCTGAAGGTTTCCTTGATGTTTATCATACTTAGATTGCTATAACCTTCGGTTTGGTGCTCTGTGAGTGGCCAGTGTTGGGCACTGCTTGTGACTTTTTCCTCTGTGAGACACACAGAGTGGATTTGTTGATGCTTCCAGTGTGCTTGTACCAGCTGAGGGAGATGGTGATCTAGCCAGACCAGGATACGCTAGGCTGGTATTATAATTATTTCTTCTAGACGAGAGGTAAGTGTTTTCTGATTAGATTGTGGACCCTGTAGGGAAAATGAGAAGTGCTTTTCTCGTGTGTGGTTATTGCCTGTTTCATTCTGAGGCAAGGTCTTGCCCAAGGAGTCTTCAAAGTGGAGCATAAAAGTCGCCCAGAAACAACAGTGGAAGCCAGTTACTTTTAATGTGACAAAGAGGCAGTAATATTGTCTGAAGTGTCATCCACATGCGAGCTGACTAATGCCTTATCTTATATTTGTGAGTGGTTTCACAGAACCCCTTTCTTTTGTCTTCACCCGTCACCTGTAGGTGAACTTTGAGGTGGATGAAATAATTGTGTGGAGTTGAAATCAGCTGTGTGCCAGCAGTGCTCATCAGCGGTGGGATTTCAGCACAGTGGTTCTCCAAGCACTGCACTTGGGCAGCTTCAAGCTGTAATTTGTGGTTTTGCCCCCTTGGCTGAGAGAGGCACATAGGAAAGTGTTCCTGCTGTTAGCAAGCAGGGATTACTGCTTTAATAAGCTGACAGTCTTGTTATGTTGACTCTTGCTAAATGCTGACTTTCTGCAACCTGCTTTCCTGGCAAAGCATCGAGGAGCTGAATGCAGAGCAGAGTGACATCTCTTACTCTGTTCTAGTTGAACTGAGCTAGAGCAGGACATGGTTTAAATGTCTGTTTAGTTTTTAAAAAAGAAATGATATATGTTAAAGAAAAGAGAGTCAGAGTCGCTGTTCTGGAGTTTACTGAATTTGGCAGGAGAGCTGGGGTGGGGACTGAAGTTCAGAGGTTGGAAGGGAAGGAGGATGTGATCAGATGGATACAATCTTGCTGCTGTGGCTCCTGCTCTCTGGGCTGGTATCTGGAAAGGGACATGGCCCTGCACTGCCAGTACGGATTTTTGGCTCAAGCCAGTATTTTACAATTGTCTGCACTCCCACCAGAGTTCAGCTTTCAAAAAGGCCTTGGAGCAAATCCTGATGGCTTCGTTGCAAGAAAGGTAATGGGTAACTTGTTCATGCCATTAGCTCCCTATCAGATATTCACAGTCAACAATGAAGTATATATTCGAGCTAGCACCAGTGCGAATTTATTGTAAGAGATGAAGTGTCACCTGAATTGCTTAGTTCTTCATGTATTCCCTGAGTGGGTCGTTTCTGGTTTTTGTGTTTCTGTATTTTCACTGTTGCAAAGAATTTAATTGTATAGGGTGGTCAGCAAAGCATGAGAGAAGAATTAGGGTTTATTGGTTGTGAAACACAGATAATGTCCTGCTCAGTTTCAGGAACTATTCCTCATGTCAGATGATGTAGTTGCTTAATTTTGTTTGCTCTGCATTTATCCTTCTCACATTTAGGAAGATTTTTCTGTCTCTTGCCATGAAATTGCCATTCTAACAATCCCTAGTCGCAGATACTCTGTAAGTTGTGCCTTTTATTTAAGGTTTAGGTCACAAATGCTTTCACAGGGTTTTCTGACAGAGACTGTATTGTTGGGTTTCCTGTTAGTCCTCATCCCTGTACCCTTGGTTTTGGTAGTAACTGCACAGAGTTTGAAAGTATTTTCTGAGGTAACTGTAGGTCCATTTTGTTCGTGTGAGTAATTTATATCACAGCATATATTTAAAAAAAAATCATTGCTTTGGTTTAATAAAGGCTAAACTTCATTTGTCATCTCTCAGGTCATTTGTCTAGTGCAGGTGGACCCTTCCAAAGATTTTCAGCACCTTGCTGCAAAAAAGGCCTTTATTTTGCTGAAATTCAAACAGTTGTGATAAGTAGTGGGAATATTGTTCCTGCAGAGGTTATCCATTTTATCGTGTTTGCCTTTTTTGAGTTCTTTTTGGCATTTATGGCTTCAGCCAGGTCACAAATGAAGACAACACCACTCAGTGGCGTGCACTTTGAGGTCTCATTTTTCAAAAAGGGAAGCCTGGGTTTTGTTCACCAGCCCTTTGGCAGGGAGGTTGGTTTTGGTGAGGAAAGTCCACCAGCTTAACTGCCCCATGCTGAAAACTCGAGGTTCTGTGGGTATCTCTGGAGAGCACCTGGTGACTGTTACTGCTTTCTGCTGCCATCCATATTTTGGGGTGTCTGGTTGTTGATAGAGCTTCTGTGTGTTGCTGGAAGAGAACGTGTCCAGGTCAGATGAACCAGAATTTTGATGGATTTTCATTTTTCAGTGTCCTCTTCTCTACATGTGTGTGCCCTTGCTCCTGTTTTCTGGGGTGATCCACTAGGGCATCAGTCGTTCTTCAATTTGCTGCTTCTGAAATGTTGAAACTGTGCTTTTTGATTGGCATTTTAGTCTTCTTTAATTCCTGATTGTCACTACAGCTTTTGAAACTTCTTGAGTTTGTCAGGAATAAATGTCTATGTTTTGACATCTTTCTATTCAGCTTTAATTGGTTTTTGAAGCTTGTCAGGTAGGCAGAGAGGAGGGTGGATGTTTTGCCATCCTGTTTTTACTGCACTGAATAAGTACTATAGGGCTTAATTTCTGGGAATGTGGTTTCCTTGACCAGTAATCTGTGCCTTGCACAGAGGTTTTTGTTCGACATCAACTTTATCAAGGCATTGCTTTCTGAAACTGTCACTCTGTTGAGTTGTGGTGTATTACACTTTCTAGCAGAATGTGGAAGCTAATTCTTTTTAGCTGGGGGAGTGGTGAGGGTTTGAGAGAGGCTGAAGAGAAGGCTCTGAGGGCTGGGGAGTCGCTTGGGTGCGTTTTCCTGTGGAGTGGAGCTAATCAGGCTCAGGAAGCCTCTTTGTACACTGGGACCAGTTTTCCCATGGAGTAGTAACCTGTTTAGAAATCATTTTGTTCAATAGTTCACACAGGAAGTGGTCAAAAACAGAAGCCCCTGTCTTAGACTTTTGCTTTTCTGGCTTTGTTGCAGCGTTATATGCTTTATATTATCAGTTTCCATTTGAAGGATAAACAAAGCCTGACAGTTTACAGCTTTTATTTCGAGTTGTTGGTGTTTTTTTAATATAAAATTTTATCTGATATCCTGCTGTTGTTACAGAGTATATTAGTAATTATTTCCTGTTTAATTAGGTAGTGCTCCTTCAGCTTGACATAGCAGTTGGTGGAATTTTTGAAACTCCTGCTCAGATGGCAGTCTAGATCTCTGGAAGAGTATCATTCTTTCAGCTGCTGATACAATTAGAATCCTTCTATAGTTTTCAAGAGCAGGCATTCTGTAAATGCTGTCTACAGTTGGTAAAGTGTCTGCATGCAGATGCAGGCATTGGAGGCTAATCTTTGCCTCTGGAAAACCTGTCTTTCCATGGACACAGTGAAATGTGCATTTGAAGGATCCTGCTCATGGAAACAGGGCTGGGTGCTGTAAACCTCAGCATCACAAAGGCTGGGAGTTAGAGCACCTAAGAGGGTAAGTGATAACAAAAAATGAGCCAGGGTTTTCTTACCTGGGCCTCTTCAAGATTTTAGTTGCATTTTGTCAGCACAAAAGTACTTGTTTGAAATCATTCTTTACCCGCCTACTGCTTATTGATTCTTCAGCCTTAAAACCCAGAAGCAACTGGCAATTTCAGTGAGATTTTTCCTAAATAAAAGTCTAAGACAGTGTCCTCCACATTCTGATGTGCTGTGTGGTACATACTTAAGCACCCCCAAATTCAGGGCCAGAGACAGCTCCAACAGGTGTTGAAAATCATATGGTGCTTCAGTCATTCTCAGTCTCTCATTCCAGTGAGCTTGGAGGAGGAATTGCTTCACAGCTGATGATCTGAAAGGTGTTTGAGGTCTAGTAAAACCTGTCAGGGGTACCTCATTCTCATCCCTAGCCTTTACAAGGAGCCCTTGTGTCACTACAATCAGAATAATCTGTTTATATACTCAGAATAACAAAGACAATTCATATTCCTGCTGTTGATAACACCTTCAATGCTGATAACCCAAATGGAACAAGATACAAAATTATAACTTATACAGATTCTCAATTTGGAGTCATGTTTTTTTAATCTATGCCCTTAAGCACAGGGTAGCCTGCTGTTGCTGAAGGTGTTGGTGGCCTGCATTAAATCAGTTTTTCTTCCTGCTTTCTGGCTTTCATAAGCCCAGGAAAACCTTGTGTCTTTCTTTCCTTGCCCCAGCACTCTGCAGAGCTTAGGGACCTATGGAGCCATAGTCAGTGACACAAACTCCTGACAGCTGGACACAGTATTGTTAAAAATAAATAAAATGAAAAAGTCGTGAGCAGGGTTTCTGAGGCTTGTGAAATGTTTCCATCCTGGCTTGTGAAATGTTTTCATCCTTGACTTCAGGATCTTCTCACTGGTATCCACTAGTTTTATCTCATTGATCATCTTATTAGTACAAGTTAACCTAAAACAAGTCTGTAAGTGTTAACAAGGCTCCCTGATGATCACAGGTCTTTGTTAAAGCTTCAGTAACTTTACTTATTTGTCTTGGAGGTTAAAAAATGCTGATGTTTGATTAATGTACACTTTGCTTCTGTTTGTTTCTTGTTATGAAGAGAATATGTTAGGAAAAGAAATAAGGAGTGAAAATCCTAAGTCATGCTTCAGTGGTGGCACTTCCTCATGTGTTGCTTTTATTCTCTGGTGCAGATGAAAGGAACTCATGTTTTTGCTGTTCTTAATATCTGTGCATCTTTTTTTTTTTTCCAGCAGTGATGATGGAGACATTGCTGTCATTGCTGGGGTGGATAAATCATGTCTTACAGGGAAGGCTGCTAGAGAAAATGTATTTGTTAAATGTTTTTTTCCACAGTCAGTCAGGTTTGGATTACTCCTTAACATTCATAGGATTCCCACTGGTCTTGGAATCTCTCTGCCTACAAATTATTTGCAAATGCCAGTGCTCCCAGCACTGCAGCAGTGTTGCCACACCAAAGAATAGTGAGAGTTTTGAGATCAGCTGTCCAAGGGGTGGGCTGAGTAAACCTCTAAACACAGGTATACCCTCTGCATTTATTTGCAGACTTTATTCTTGTTTACTTTTTATAGTCTTAGGGGTACTTTCCCCTCCACTTTTGGTTCCATAACAAGGTCCCAAGCTGCCATATAACAAACCTGGCACGTACTTGGTGAGTCCATAAAAGATCTGGTTCCTGACTTCCTGAAGTGACTAAAATGAGTCTATTAGCAGCTTATGAGGTGGGTCCCTGGCTACATCTCTGAGTTCTGCAATTCTGGCCTTTGCAAAAGCAGGCTCTGAGCCCAGTGTAGGGAGCGTGGGCACTGCATTCTGCACTCCTGCAGGTACCAGGCCTCCCTTGGGGAGAGAAGGGGCTGTAGCTGGGCATCCTTCAGGAGCTGCTGCTGGAGTGCTGGGAAGCAGCTTTGGGGCACAGAAATGCTCTGAAAGCCCTGGGCAAATGGCTTCTTGGTTTTCAATTAGAAGTCAAGTGGTACAGTTGTAGAAGAGAAATAATTTTTATAGTAATTTATGTTGCTTCTTAATGGCTTTTAAAAAATGTGGGTTCCTTGGTTTCTCAGTAAAGCTGAGGCCTTAGCAGGACAGAGCTCTGTTGGTCAGAGCATGGTGCTAATGGCATCAGGGTTGTGGGTTTGATCCCTGTATGGGCCATTCACTTAGGAGCTGGACTTGATGATCCTCGTGGATCCCTTCCAGTTCAGAATATTCTGTGTGTGAAAATGCAGTGAAGCTCCTGAGTCATTGCTGCTGCAGTTGGCTGCTGTGTGTCTGAAGGGAATGTTTGGAGGGGAATGCTCCCTGACTCCTTCGTTGCTGCCTTGCTTTTTTGAACCCTTTGCAGCAAGGAGAGGCTGCTGCTGTTGTTGGAGAATGAGGTTCAAGGGGCCTTGCACGTAGCAAAATGGGGAAGAAGCATTGCATTGCTCATCTGGGAGTGTTGCAAGTGATGCCACCCACTGCAGAGCACAGCCCTTGGTGTCCCCTGGGTCCCCTGTCTGCTGAGAGACCCACGTGTGTTACACTTTTCAGTCTCTCCGTGGTTGGTTTGTTTATATACAGTTTATATATTTTGCTCTTTTAATACAGAAGCACAGCGTGGTTGAGGACTTGCACAATTAAAGTGTCGTGTGGCATTGCAGTTTCCTGAGCAGACTTAAAGCTTCAGCTCTCAGTACAAATCAGCTGTTTAGTGTTCCCCAGCAAGTGGTTCCACTGTGTTAAACCCTTGTGTACCTCAGTTGCTCTTTGACTGTTGCTGCCAGAGAACATCAAGTCAAGAATGCAGAGGTGGGTGCTGCTTTCTGCTCTCTAAGTACTCCTTCTTTGTTTTTTTATAGGCTCGAAATGTCAACACGGGTGAGCTTGCAGCAATTAAAGTAATAAAACTAGAACCAGGTAAGTGGTTTCTTAACTGAAGTAGGCCACAGAAACTTAAGTATTGTTGTGCTTAAGATAACAATTGTACAAAATCAATCAAGTCCGCTTATTGAAAGAAGAGATAATTGTTGACTTCTGGTATAGGAAAAAATACACTGTTCTAAAAAAAAAATCACAGTAAACGAGATGTAAGAGGAAAAATGTGACTGGAGAACAGTTAAGTGAAAGCTGATTTAAATTTCACTGAGAGTTGTGGGATTTTTTGTCCTGTGTTCGACCCATGTGTTATAAAAAATTCTAGATCAAAAGAAGACAGCAAGGCAAAAAAACCTTGCGTGGTAAAAGAGTAGAGGAAGAACTGAAAAGAAGAGTGAAATAATAGCTGAACATTAGTATTAGGAGCTGAGTACATTTCCTGAAAATCTTTTGGAGGCTCTGATTAGGACTTCACTGTCTGCTAGATTTATGCTTGCACTGTGCTTCTGGTGATTTCACAAAGCATATGTGCCCTACAGATCAGTTCTCAGCCTGAAGAGTCTGTTTTAATAATAAAAAAGCCTGTTGAATAGGACTAATCTGGGAAGTAAAACATCCAGACTTTTTGCTTAACTTCTAACTGTTGGTGTTCCATTTCCAGATTTAATGTTGAGGTGTGTGTAATATTTTAACTACCTGCTTTGATCCTTAAGGTCTATGTGGGCAAGAAGGGAAAGAAGGTATTAGTTTTTTTCCATTTTTTTCCCCTTACAGTTCTGGAAGTGGTTAGAAATGTTGTGTTTTCACAGTGCATGCACATTTAAAAGTTCAAGATAGGACAGTGTATTACTAGGTAGTTAAAAAAATGTGTTAGTCACATTTCTTTTCCTCACACTGAAAGTGTGATCTCAGATGCTCCTGTCTAGTTCTGCTTCTTTGGTTTTTCTATTCAGTTCCCATTGCTGGAGTCTTTGGCTGTGCATGATAGGGGTTATCAGTCCAGCTGAGCTGAGCATGAGAGCTGTGCTGAGGGCAGAGCCTGGGGATGCCCTGCAGCTGGGGGAGCTTGCCCCCATGCCATGGTCATGGGTGAACGATTGGCATCTTGCACTTCAATATTTTTTGGCAGCTTTTGGACACCTGAGTGGTGCTCAGAGAATAGACTTCAGCTGCCCTGTTTGGGAGCTTTTGCAGGTTGGGGTACAGTGTGCAGACTCAGGGTTAACAGTGTTTAGGGGACTTGCTTTAAGGCTTTACACTACTTTTATTTTGAATGCAGTGAGAATGCTGGTCACATACTGGGGGAATTGTGTACTTTCATGGAGGTCCATGTGTGAAAATAAATTCCTCTGTTCTTTAGTGTCTGTGTGTTTAAAAGTCTAGCCAGGAGACAGGAAGCCATTAGCAACACACTACAGATAGATGTTAAAGTTGCAGCTTATGATTTGAAATTTGCTGTCAGTTAAATAAAATACATGGGAATATCGTATTTCTGGTTCTAAATAACTCAGTGGATAGGTCATCAGCATATTAATGTACTGGGAAAAACTTCAAACATTCCCAAAAGAAAAATATCTGAGCTGTGTTTTTAGTTTCACACATGATTTTCTCACTGTACACATCTGGTAAGAGCCTTTAATAGAAAGACTGGGACAGCCATGATACCAAATGGTGAGATTCAGGTGGATGCCACCCCTGTGTCAATGTGTTCTGGATGTGACTTCCTCACAGCCCATAAATTGACATTCTTGTGGAGTCTGCTGAAATGCTGCAGCAGCAGCCTACTAGTGACTGTTTTGGTGTTGGCTTTTTTTTTTTTAAATTTTTTTTTAGCTTAGGAAGATGAGCTAACGAGTATGGGCATGTGGCCAAAAATAGCAAATTTTTGTTGTGTTTTTAAGAACCCAGGCTATTGGCAGGGCTTATGCAGATGGACACAGTGGGATCTCAGGGAAAATAAGGACTTGAGAAAGCTCTTACAATACTGGCCATAGCTCTGTCAGCAGATGTGAGGTCCATCTGTCCCAGAATGAAACTTAAGAATATTGTTACTTATTGCTAAGCCCTTGCTAATAAATACTGATTTACAGCTGATTTATGTCTGTGAAACTTGCAGATAATTAGTCTTAATTACTAAGAATGTTTATTTTATAAACATGTGCTGAAAGTTAAGATGTGACTGTAAGCCAGGCCAAAGAAAATACTTGTTCTACTGCATTTCAGGAGAAGATTTTGCTGTTGTGCAGCAGGAAATCATTATGATGAAAGACTGTAAACATCCGAACATTGTTGCTTATTTTGGCAGCTATCTCAGGTACAGTTTGTTTCTTTTCTTCACTTAAAAATGTGTCCCTGTCCCCTTGTAAAGGACAAATCTATAAGTTGACATAGGCAAAATATAATTTACCAAGTATTATCCACTTGTGTATTTTTTTCATTCACCTTCAAATCTATTCTATTTACTAGTGTCTCTGTCTAAATAATCTTTCTTCCAGCAGAATTGTTCAGTGACCATGTAGTCATGTTTTCTTGCAAATCAGTTGATGCTTAAAAGCTTTGAATTTAATATATAAGTGGCAAATTGAGCAGCAGTATGACAAGTATGAAGAGTCTGTGTATATAGCATCTTTTAAATCTATTTCAGTAGAATGTCTGTTTTTCCAACTGAACTTCTGACCAGAAAGTGAAGGTTTTGTGTTTGTTTCTGGAGGTGAGGCTATTTGCATTGTAGAAACATTGACAAATGTATTCAATTGTCTTACCAGCTAATTCTTTTAACCAGTCATTGTGGGAACAGATTGCTTAGTATAACTAATAAAAAGCTCCTTCAGATGATTTTTTAAAATTTTCATGTGAAAACAGAAAGTGCACAACTACTACTCTTTCACTCAACTTTCCTTAGCATTTTTGTATTGCAACACTGCCTCTTCTCCTGTGTTCAGGCTGGAGGTGCTTTTTCTTTAAAAGAAGTTTCTCTCTTGTCTCAGACTTGTATCAAAGTGTACCTTTGGAGACCCAGAATTAATTTTTTGCAAATATGCTATATATTTTGTCACTGGCTTACACTCCTCCTTGGTTCCCTCCTCTTTTTTTGGCAAAGTGCTTCTTTTTAGTCTGGGCAATCAAGTCACTGTCTTTGAGACCTTTTGTTGTCTGACCTTTTGTTTTCCAGGCATATTTCAATGCTAAGAAGAATAAGGAAAACACCATTGCCCTATACTTACTAGTCACCAGCATATTGTTCCCCAAGGATTTCTTCTGCTTGTGTAGGGATTTTTCAGACAGTGACATTTCTGCCTTCCTGTTAACCTGGGTGTTAGGTTGCAGACACTCAATGGTACTGTTGATCCTGTCTGTGTTTTGCTTGCTGCTCAGGCCATATGCTCTGCAGAAAGAGAAACTCTACACTGTTGCTCTTGGATGTTACAGGGATCTTCACCTGTCTCGAAGTGCTTAGGCACAGTGATAAAAGGCTAGATTGAAAATAAGAAATGCAGTCACCTGTTCTGGTCCTCTTAGGTTCTTTTTTTGTTTTCTATAGGGCTTTTGCACACTGGGAAGTGAATGCCCAGTAAGCAAAAATGAGAATTTACAGCACTTGAATGCTTCATGTCTCTTACATTGTGGGTGTTCTGCTGCTGTCCCAAGGCTGCTGGGAGGGTTCTGGCTTCTTCCCTCTTCCACACTGCTGCTACTTTTGGGATCAAACAGGATGCAGCCACATGGGCCCATCAGTCCAGTGCCCCCAAAGGTGTCCCTATCTGAGTTCTGCATCATTGTGGGGAGCAAAGAAGGCACCTGGAGATGTCTCTTCAGTGCTTCTTTCTTACTCAGTTTTCTTGCACAGGTTGTCACACTGCTTTCTGTGTCTGTCTTTGGTCAGCTATTTCAGTGGAAAGCTTTAATATTATTTCAAGCAAGGCTTTAATCAACTCCTTGAAATGTATGGAGTTAACAGCCAGGGAATTCTGCTGCTTAAAACTCCCATAATGCTTGGACATCACCTTTCCCTAGCTGGGAATGTAGCTTGGAGGGCCATGTGCACTCTGGACATAAAAGGGGAGGGCATCCAAGAAGGACACTTCTTGGAGCAGCAGCTACTCTGGCTGTCACCTGCTGGTGTGAGAACACTTGCAGTTTGCAGCTCAGGAGATCAGCTCAGCACTTCCACCACTGCCTTGCAAAAACCCTGCCACAAAATTGTCTCAGCTCTGACAGAGCCCTGTGAGTGCAAGACACGCAAGACCAGGTCATCAGGGAGCTGCAGGACAGCCATCAGTCTTTGCTTTGGTTCTCCTGTGTTGCTGTCTGCTCTAAGGTGGTTGTATGAGATTTTTTTTTTTTCCCACCTGAGTATTTTGATGGCCAGGAATGACTAGGCAAGTCTCAGATCTTTTGCTCTCCACAGTGCCTTTTTGTGGCCACATGTCCTATCAGTGAAAATTACTGAGTGAAAATAGAGTTAATGGCCATAATAGAAGATACTTTTGAATCCTTCAGCCCATTGTCTATTCTTGTAAAGCACCTTTTGTGGAGGTACAGTGAGTCATACTGAATTGATTCCCTTTGTAAGGGGAGAAGAGCTAAATAACTTCCCTTCTGACACTGCCACCAAAAATATCCATAGGTATTTTTGAAGGAAAAAACTTTATCTGAGCAGGCACTTACCCTCAGCATAGGCTCTGCTCTGCCTAGCTTTGACTAAAGCACTACAGTTTCACTTAATTTGCTGTGAAAGAAGTTTGGTTGAGAGACCCTCTTGGGCTTTTTTTTTAATATTTGTTTCTTTGTTTGTGTTAACTCCTGTGCTCTAAAAAAAGTGGAGAAGTGAAAATGAGGAAGAAATAAGAACCCACATCTGTTTTGTCTCTACTCTCAGAAAAATGTATTTCAACAAAAACCAGTGTGAATGTTTCACTAATACTGTTTTTATTAAAGCAGAATATTTTTGTCTATTTCATTAGTTACTATTTAGACAGTGAAGTGTCACATAAAGACTAAATTATACTCATTATTTGACTTGTACTCTCCATAATACAGAGCATGTTGTGTTGTGCTTTACAGTGTTTGAGTTCTCTGACTTATCTTTTACAAGTCCTCTGCAAGTCTGACAGCTAATGAATGGTTTTGTTCACTCTTTAGACGAGACAAGCTATGGATTTGCATGGAATTCTGTGGAGGTGGCTCTCTACAGGATATTTATCATGGTACGTCCAGACTTTATTCCATAAAATTTAAATGCAGCTTATTTTCAAAAGATGAAATAATTGCAGTGGTTTGGAATTAGAGAGGAGGAATCCTAAATTTAGTATCCATAATAATTAATTGAAGGTGAATTTTAGCTTATGTTTTTACTTAATTGGTTTGGGTTTTGTAAACAAAGTTAGTGGGTTTTTTTTAGCAGCAGAATTTATTTCCATCCTTCAGGGGCTCATATGCCCATCACTGCTTTTCAAAGGCTGTAAAATTACACAGTATTACATTTTAAAAAGAAAAAAATTGATATCTTGATGTGCTGTTTTGCTTCATAGCCATTTTGTTTCTGAACTTTTGAGCTTTGTTTTAATATGATCTCTACCACTTCCTACAGAAACCTAGATGTGTGGATTGATTAGCATGGATGCTCTTGTCCTTTGTAAACTGTCTGAATGTTTGTATACATGTAGTTCCATGAGGGTCTTTTAAAATTTTTTTAGGGTTTTTTTTAAGCTGGATGTGTGACATGTGAAAAGCAAAGGTGGTCTCTATATTTGCTTTAGGCTTGGCTTCAGTGGGCAGTCAAAGAAACAAGGGCTGTCCGTGAATCTGTTGGATAAAGACAGGATCAGTCAGCTGCTGTTTTTCAAGAGGCAAAATCAGTTTTGCCAGACTTTATTGCCCTGGAATTAAGACCTTTTTAGGAAAGGAGTAAGTGAGTAATGGCTTTGGGCTTCTCAGGTGATGTTTTTTATTGAGGAAGTCCATCTGTATTTTAAATTGCGAGGATTTTACGTGTGAGGATCTCTTGCGCGTAAGCAGCTTTTTACGTTTACCTTGGGTGCAGTTAAAGGAAACACCAGTTCACAAGTTCGTGTCACGTTCCTGTCACAGTCCTTTGAGTGTGGCCTTGGTGTTCCTTTACCTCTTTGCTAATTTTGAGAAAAGCATCGTGTTTAATAGGCTTTGTTTCGTGGCACACCTGTGGAGTAGGAAATGAGCTCATGCCACATAAATGCCTGAGCAGATATCTACAGGAGTGGTTTCCCGTTGCAGCTGATTTTTGGCTTCTCTGCTGGTAGTTAGAATGGAAGGTTCTTTTCTGGTATTCATTATAATCTAAAGAGTCCTATTCCAGTTGAACTGTAGGCCTCTGTAATCCCGAGTCATTTAAGTTAATCAGAATGAAATTTCTCAAAACAAAAATAGATGCCTAAATATGCCTACTGTGGGTGCCAATATATATAGTTTTGTGTGGGTTTGGAGCTTTTCTTTCAGAAAGGAGAAGTTGGACATAGACTTACTTTGAAGATATGTTGCATGACACTAATGTTGTAGAAGCTAAGCAGTTAGATTCTTTAATCTAGATTCATTCTTAACTCTCTATTCCTTCAGTGTCCTTTGAGAAACTCCATCCAAC
Organism: Phainopepla nitens; assembly: GCA_013400175.1. Taxonomy (NCBI): domain Eukaryota; kingdom Metazoa; phylum Chordata; class Aves; order Passeriformes; family Bombycillidae; genus Phainopepla; species Phainopepla nitens. The sequence continues at coordinate 28,766 of VXBQ01013571.1, forward strand.
TTCTCTTTGTTTTCTGTGCAAAACCTGAAAAGCTTAGTCAGGACTGCATTTCCAGGTATTAAACCCCTTTAATTTCAGGATCAAAGTCCAGTGACTGGGACAAGTCACAGACCATTCCTTGCTTGCCGCTCACTGTTTGGTTTGCCTATTTGTCCAGAATTTAATTGTTTTCCTCTAAGGGACTTGAGTGAAGTAGGACCCTCAAGGGAGAGAAAGACTCCTCCTTCTCATGGGAAACTGCTGAACCTGCTTACAGGGGGAGTTGGAGAAGGTGCTTGGTGTGGCAGGCCCTGGAGCAGCAGTGCTGACAGCTGATTTCAGAGAAGGGCTGAGAAGCTTTTGAGGGGAACAATTTCTCTGGCAGTGGGAAGGATGGAAGGACAGAGCAGGTCACAGAGAGCTGCCCAGGGCTCAAAGGGGACTGAACAGAGTTGGCTGCAGCTCTGAGTCACTGAGTTGAAAGTCCAGCCCTCTATAGAAGAACACAATGGGTTTGTTCAGGGGAAAGAGTTAGGCTTAAATCATTACTTGTGCTTCTTTTTTCCTCTTAATTACTGTGAGATTTAAATACTGAAGAATTAGTAGTTTCCCTTCCAACAGTACTGGACATTTTTGACTTTAAGAAATGCTGTGATCTTTGGGATGCTCAGTCTGGGAACAGACTAAGCACATGTACATAGAGACACGTAGTGTAAGGTCCTGTCGTGTGAATGGACTAACTGAGGTATGAATTAGGAATGGGCAGTATCTTATCTGATTTTGAGATTTATTTTTTTTTCTTTTTCCCTTCCATTTCAGTGACTGGACCACTATCAGAGCAGCAGATTGCCTATGTTAGCAGAGAAACACTACAGGTAGTGTCTCCTCAAGTTCTTGTGGGTGTCTTTTAATATAAAAGTATTAAAAGCTAGGGAAAAAAGCTACAAATAACAAGTGATGTCATGGAAGTCCAGTAATTGGATGACAGAGCATTTTTCTCAGACTTCTGAGGAGGTCCCATATTACAGCCTAGAAATTTTTATAATTGTATAACCTCAGATTACCCTGGATCATTTGGAGAAAGCTCTTGTCATCTTTCTGCTGTTAATATTATATTTCTTTTTAAAAGAGGGGAAGCAGCATGTTTTCTTAGTCCATATTCATGGTATGAATTAGTTACTGCACCCTTGAAGGAAAATTAAAACACTCAGTGTTGCTTACCTAATAATTGATCTATGCCAATTAGAAAAAAATTTGTGTGCTTGAGATGTTGAAGGAAAGGTCATTAGCCTCTCCTTGTGGGTATGCTAGCTTTCATTTTTCTTTCCTAAATTACAGGTTCAGTACAGCAGTAAAACTTAATCAGAAACTGCTTTTTTTGATGGATGTCTTGCTTCTCTGAGGGGGAGCAGGTCTTGACTTGTAGTGAGCTCAAACCTGTTGAATGCCATCAGCTGGGGCCTGCTGCCTGTCTCAGTCTTTCAGGATAGCTCTGTTCCAAGCCATCTCCCTTGCTGGTCACTTACCACCTCCCTAGGCTGTGCCAGAGACTGCTGCCTCCTGACTTATAGCATATGGTGCATTTTTTTACTTACAGATCAGGCTTATGTGACATCTGGGAGCGTTCAGGGTTTTGAGTCTTTAAACCCTTGTGTTCTTAGACAGTTGTAGGATGGTTTGTGTTAAACAGGGCCTTTAAAGACCTCCCTGCAATGAGCAGGGACATCCTCAGCTAGATGAGGTTGCTCAGAGCCCTATGCAACCTGACCTTCAATGTTTGCAGAGATGGGGCATCCACCACCTTTCTTTGCAACCTCTTCCAGTGGTTCATCACCCTCATTATAAAAGAAGTCTTCCTTATATCTAATCTGAATCTGCCCTCCTTTACCTGTAAACCATTTCACCTTGTCCTGTCACAACAGGCCCTGGTAAAAAGTTTGTCCCCATCTTTCTTATGAAAGATGCATCCTCTGCACGTTTGCTGAGGATGCCCTTGATCCCAGTGTGTGTATCAATGATGGAGATGTTACACAGTCTGGTGTGGGACCTTGAGGGACAGCACTTGTCACTCTGTGTGACTCAGCTTGTTTATCACTGCTCTCTGGGTAGTCATTTAGCAATTCCTTACCCACCAGGTAGTCCATCAATCAAATCCATAATCTTCTTAGATCTGGAGGAGTGAGTAATCTAGAATGGAATTTATGAAGCATTTATTTGTATGGGAGGATATCTTGGTTAATATGTATAAATTGTGTGTGAGAAAAAAGCTTACTATTTGTTATTTTCTAATTGTTATTCATTGACCCATTTTTCTGTATTTTAAATTGTCTGTAAATGACCAAATGTAGTTTCAGATTTCTTGTTGCAGTTTATAATGGAACAGCATTTTCCTGAGTAAGAAGTCTGAGAATATAGGCTGTTGTCCATCCATAGAAGTAATTTATCCAGCCTTAATTTTGCTACCAGTGTCCATGAATCCAGAGTCTTACTTGGATGCTGAAGTGAACATTCAGTCTCCATACTTAGAAGGCCATTGAATCCTCCATTTTCAAAAAACACTTGCTGTCCATTTTGCTGGAATCCATGAGATTTGATTCTGAAAATATGGATCTTTTAAGTATGGCCTTTAAAGTAATTATCTCCAGGCACTCAGTTTTGAAAATGATGACTTCACATTCCTCCAGAGCAGTGGTAAAAGTGTGTGAATTAATGACCTTTGTATGCCAGTAGCATCCAGAGATTTAAGGAGTGTACATGGAACTCTTCTGCCTAATGCCAGTTGATGCAATGGTCTGGCAGATGCTTTGATTAACTACACTTTAAATTTTGCAATCAACTCTCTGATGTCTTGCATGAACTGGCAAAAAAAATGAGTCTTGACATGGATATTTCCTATGAACATAGAGCCTTGTGGACGTTCATGGTGGCAGAGCAAGGAAGATGTTTGTGTGTGGTTTTACCCCCGGAAGAGAATTGTAGAGATAAGCCTAGAGTGTCCAAAGTGACAGTGTCTCTGATTTGTCATGCAGGGATTTGGTTCTCTAGAATTCTTCCAGAATTTAAACTTCATTTCTAACTTGTGTTGAGTCTTAAAATGTTTTAGTGCTGTCATTGAGACCCAGGTGGCCAAATGCCTTTGCAGAAATCCATGAAATAGAGTTGAACTCTGGTGTTAGACCCAGAGCACTGCCTGCTAGCACGTTTCTGGGCTTGACTGAAATGTGGAATGATACAGGAGGTAGCTTTACCACTGGTGATCTGACTGCTGAATAGAAGACTCTAGGCAATTTATCAGTAATTACTTTGGTCTGAAAAGGTGACAGTTACCATGTCCAAAGGAAAATGTGTTTGGGGAATACTCTTCTTCCTATAGGTGTGGTGGCTGGTATTACTTCCATCTGTCCTGTGTTTTAGATATTAGATAAATGTCTAAATATCTTTATATAGAGATATTAAGTATGCAGCTTTATATAAAGATATTAGATATGCTGCTACATCTATTGAATCTGCAAATTTACAGCAAATTACACTGAAATATAAAAATGTTCTTCAGTCAGAGAGTCATTTAGATGATTAAATTGGATCCTAAATAGACGTGGTAATTAAATAAGAAATGTATGTCAAATGAAAAATGTTGGACTAAATTACTATTTAAATATTTTATGCAGGGACTATATTACCTTCACAGTAAAGGAAAAATGCACAGAGATATAAAGGTAAGTAAAAACTTGAAAGGGTTTTTGGTGCTTTTAAAATAGGTTACATCACCTCCAGTGGTCTTTACTGTTATGTATCAATTTTCAGTCCGTTTTTGTAGGGATTGTTAATCTGTTGGAATGAAATAAAAGTTTCTGCCCAAGAAAGAAAAATCACTTTAAAATATATGCAAGGGAATAGTTTATTGAAGCACACAGTGTTTATGTGGACGAGTGCTGTGAAATTGAGCCATCAGCTGGTGTCCAGAGCAGTGTGTGTTCAGATGGCTGTCAGGGTGTGTGCTCTGTGCAAAAGAAAGGTTTGCTCTTCCCACAGCTTTTCTAGGGAGCTCCATATACCCTTATTTTTGAACCAGCTAGGGAGCAGAGCTCTTGCCTTGGCTTCTTGCATCGTGGTGAGCAGATTGCAGGGCAGAGGCTGCTGTTCTGTGTGGTTCTTGGAGTCTGCTTCTGTCCCCTCCCTTGCATGCTAAAAATAGTGCTTCAAATCAGACAATTAGTACTGACTTACTTAAATCTCCATCTCACCAAAGCTATATCAAAAGTGGCTTGTTCAGATTCTTACCCTCTGTTATAGTTTCCTTCTGGTTGACTTACTGTTGACTTTTTGTTCCTGAAGTTTTACTACCTAGTCTTTCCAAAGCCCTTCCAAACCTGGCAAGCTTCCTTGTGGAAATCTGACAGTAAATCATCATATTCTTTTGTGTTGTTGCATGCTGTTGGTTTGGCTGGTTTTGGTTTCTTTTTTTTTGTCCCCAGCAGCTTCAACTGTAGTTGCATTCATGCAGCCTGATTCCAAGTTGTTCTTAATGGCTGCAGAAGAATATTTGGGTTTTGAGCAATCACAGAAGTAATTTCTGAATGAAGGATTACTTCAGGCACCAATTTTAAGTGTCTTCCACTGTACTTTATAGTATGCTTTTAAGGATACAATGCACAGATACTTTTTCTAAGCAGAACTGTGCTAATAACAAATGCTGATGGTGCTTACATTGAGAGGATGTTTTTTTTCAAATAAAGGTGTTCTCACGAGCATGGAAAAATACTGTCTTCATCTGCAGATTGCCTGACTGCTGAACTGTGTTTGCTCCCCTCAGTAGCTAAGTTCCATGTTTAGAGTACCTGTCCTGTTAGCTGGAAAGGTGAACAAGGTCAGGAGCATGTCAGCAGGGCTGTTACACTGTTTGCCAAGCTCATTAACCCTGCCTGTGCAGCATGGGCCAAGTTAGCTGTGTTTTATTGCACACTGACTTTTCCTGCTCTGGGAAAAGCCATACTCTGTAAAAACACAGGTTTTTGGAGGTTCATCTCTGCTGCCTTTCCATCCACCTGATGGGCAGTGCAGTGCTGACAGCTGGAGCTGTGTTTAGCCAGCTCTAACCTTCACTCAGCTCAATCTGTACCTGGTTTCAGTCTTCAAATCAGGTTTGTTCTCAGTCCTTTTATGTTGTAATTTTGTAGCGCAAACCTCTGCTTTGGGTTAGTTTTGGTTATTGAGCTGAAGTGAGTGGAACACAGCCACACAAAAATGACCCCTCCAAATCCAGCACAAACAGAATCTCTGTTGCGTAAGGACGGAAGTAGCTTTGCTAAATGCTTGATTATTGAGGCAGGTCCTTAAGGCTATAATTATAAGCATGGCTCTCAAACAAGACAAAATGTGCTCCTACTTATGAAAAGAAAATGAAATTGTTTCCACTTTGACCTTTTGAGTTCCTGTTTCCTTTGAGTCACTGTAAATAGAAAAAAGTAAGAATTAACCAGCACAGGCAAATACTGCTTATTGAGAGGTTTTGTGTGCAATGCAAACTTTGTAGTACTATAGGCCAAACTAAAAAATTAATGAAAAACACTGTATATCCTAGGAGACTTTTAAATAACAGAATGGCAGCTTACTAATTTCACAAACATTTCCTTGATAAGCCTACAGATTTATTGAACACAATCCTTGCTTTGTCTTTGGCCCCTAATTTGCTGTAAGATCCCACATATTTCTTTTTTTAATGTGGTATTGGAAGAATTGGGATGTTTTAATTCAAGTAAACTTTTCTTTCTTTTAAAGGGAGCAAACATTCTTTTAACGGATAATGGACATGTAAAATTAGGTGAGTTAATATATCTTAGTTCTGAAAAATTATTAATATAATTTTTATGTGGTCTAAGAAGCAGCATGCTCTGATTTGTTTAATGAGGTGATGGCTCATGTAAGGAATTAGTGAATATCAGAATTCTTTTTATCTTGCTGGTAGTATCTAACTAAACCATCCAATCAGTATCTGAGGATTAGCTGGAGTAATTTTGGAACAGTGAGGTAAAAGATCTGATATTATATGGGAAAAATGAAAGTCAAATCACAGGGTTTTTATAAATTTTTTATAAAATCTACTCTCCAGAGTCCTTAAATGCGAAATGTACCTTGAAAACTTATCTGAAAGAATCTCTCTGGTAACACAAAATGAAGTATTCTGTCTTTTTAAAACCCTTGATGTACCTGTTAGGTGTTCTGTGGCAGCCTGCTCTTCCTTGTGTGGTTGAGGGACATTTGTGGGCATGTTTGGCAAGTGACTGATGGGACCTAACCAATGGTATCTGAGACAGGCCAAGTTTCTCTTATTTGCTTTTGTTATTTATTTTCAGTTAAATATTTCCGGTATATTTAAGACCCTCTTAACAGTGGGGAAACCAAAACTTGTGTTCATTAACAATTAATTACATCAAATCACTTGTTAACTGTCATTTTGTTTTTGCCTTTTTTAATAGCTGATTTTGGAGTATCTGCACAGATAACAGCTACAATTGCCAAAAGGAAATCATTTATTGGCACCCCATATTGGTAACTGTGTTTTACTTGACCCTTAATATAATGGTAACACATATATAATACTGTTGAAAACTTGTGATAAAGGCATGCTCTGTCTCTTCCTGGGTAGACTAACCACTAAAGACTGTGTCAGACTTTCTGGTGATCATATCTGTGTTTCTTATTCCAAATCCTGAATTAGCTGAGTGTCAGAGAGAAGGTTTTAATGCTCTGAAAACTTGAAAGGCTGTGTAGTGTCATCACTGTTGACTAATTTATCTTAATTAAATCTTTAAAACCTAAATTTATCTTTAAAACCTAAAAACTAGAAGCAATTTTGCTTGTTTTTAACTTTGATCTTATATATTTTTTTATTCCCTTATTTTCCATTTTGGTGTTTTATATAATTTCCCCTCCAGCCCAGATACAGCTTTTTTACAACTTTTCATTGATGAGTTTTTGTCTTCACAGATCCACAGACGTTTGCCACTTGTGAACTGTTTCTCTAAGCTGTTTTTTCTCTTACTTACTAAACTGATTGAGTTCTGTGATGCAGTCTATCTGTACTGCATCTCTAGTCTTCCCCATTGAACTAGTGTGTGTAATTTTTCTTATCTGAAGTTCTGCCTTTAATTTTATCCTTTTCCTACTGGAAGTGGTTGTCCCCTTTCACCTTGAAGTAAATGAGACATATTCTCCACTGTAAAACAGCACTTTTATCATAGTTTCAGAGACAGATACTAAAATCCTGTAGTCTGACAGCATAGTAGGTGCAAGACAAAAATATATATAGTGAAAAAAACCCCTATATTCAAGTATTGACTTGAAATTGCTAAAAATACTGTGCTTTGCTTTCTTCTTCACACCAAGGCTTCACTTCCCTTTCAGAATAACAAACACCCATCAGTCATGATTGTGTGATTGGTTTGTGTCTCTTTCCCAAGGTGTCTGGGTGACCTCAGTCCTTGCCTGTAACTTTCAAATCGTGCCAGGCTTCTCAAATGACCTTAAATAATATCTCTGAGAATATTACATACGTTAAATACTGATCAAAAGCATCAGTTGTTCTTTGCAAAGCTTCTGGGAGATTGGAAAGCGGAAGCAAGGAAGCAAAATTTTTGAGATTGCAGAGAAGAAAATTTAGTTGAAACAGGCCATGTGAAGGTTTTAGTCATTAGATCTACATTTGTCTGTCTCAGGGCAGGTGAACTACAGTGCTAGTAACCCTTCCATTTAAAAGTTTAACCCATGTTCCCCCTCTCCTGTGGTAACTCTCTCATTCTGATTTAGAATGATTGGGATTTTTAATGAACTCTGTGGAAGAAATGTAACTAAATATAGTTTAGTTATGCAGATGTGAAGTAAGTTCTACCACCAAACCTGCTGATGTTTTTAGATCTACACGTAGGGAGTGGAAAGGGCCCACAAGGGTCATTGAGTCCAGCTCTTAGCCCTGCACAGGACATCCCCAAGTGTCACACCATGTGTCTGAGAGCATTGTCCAAACACTTTTTGAGCTCTGACGGGCTCGGTGCTCAAACCACAGGATATCTGTATTTGAATAATGCATCAGTTGAGATGCTGCTTGCTGATCTGCTGGAGCACTCTCTAAGTGACTTCATCTGTGTGACATTTATTGAGTTATTTAGTGCTACTTTTCAGGTGATCTGAACTGGTAAAGCTCAAAGCTGAGAAATATGGCATGTTGGCCACCTCATAGGGCTATGTAGGACAAGCAGATTCGTAATTCACTTTGGCCATTCAAAACACGTGACAATTCCAAGTGAATAATTTCCTTTAGGTATTGCTGTTTATTTGCCAGTTATGTTTGTTCATTTTTGCCACTTGAGATGTGAAACCACTTTGTTGACTTAAAGAGGTCACCTGACATGAGGGAGACAGACTTTACAAACAAGGAGTGCTCGATATAGAGATGACAATGAGTCTCATACTTTCAGGATACAAGAACGCTGACATTTTATTGCTTTTTCTCTTGTTGGAATTCTTTTCTTCAAAATCAGATCACACTGGGCAATATGTAAATTTGGATATTGTGTGGATTTTACTGTAGTTGAATAATTATACTTCAGGCTCTCTGGTTGCTGAGTAGTATTTAGTCTGTGACAGATTGATTTCATCCACTTATTCCTAAATAACCATTTTAGAAACTACCTGTTAGTTACTAGAAGATGACTGAGGGAAACTTCAGATGTACATTGCATAATTTTTTACACATTTATGTGTGTGTATATCTATATATACTGTGACTTTATAGATTGAGAGCTTTAAGGAAGAGAATACTATATGTACAAAGAACGTTTGATTTGGGGTGAGAAGTTTACCTAAAAATGTCTTTTACCATTCAGGATGGCACCAGAAGTTGCTGCAGTAGAAAGGAAAGGTGGCTATAACCAACTCTGTGATCTGTGGGCAGTTGGAATAACTGCAATAGAGCTTGCTGAACTTCAGCCTCCAATGTTTGACCTACATCCAATGAGGTTAGTAAGGGGTTAGAGCTTGGTGGGTAAATGCTGCTAATTAAATAATCCATTTGAAAAGATGGCTGTGTGTGCTTGTGGGTTTTGGGTGTGCTGCAAGGGCACTGGGCTGTGAGTGTTCTGAGTGAAGAGGACAGAAACTGTAACAACTCCTTCTGGTGCATAAGTGTATAAAGTCCTGGTGGAGTCTCTTAAACTGATGGGGCTTCTTCCTGCCTGTTAAATAAATAGTGTTTAATAATTTATCTCTGTGTATTGCAGTGTAACCATAGAAAAAATACTGTTGTTCTTTTATTTCAGAGCACTTTTTCTAATGACAAAAAGCAACTTCCAGCCTCCTAAATTAAAGGACAAAATGAAATGGTAAGTACTTTTTTGTTTCAGTACATAATGAATGTACTGTACTGGGAAATTGATTTTAATGTTTTGCACTTCGTTTTACAGGTCCAATAGTTTCCATCATTTTGTGAAAATGGCACTTACAAAAAATCCTAAAAAAAGACCTACAGCTGAAAAGTTGCTACAGGTATAAATTTATGTATGAGGGGTTTTTTTTTTCCAGTTATAAAATTAAAATATGCTTAATGTGAGTGGCTGGAATTTTAATCTCTGTATTTCCCTCTGTCTTTCAGCATCCCTTTGTTACACAGCCATTAAATCGAAGTCTTGCCATTGAACTTTTGGATAAAATGAACAATCCTGATCATTCCACTTACCATGATTTTGATGATGATGATCCTGAGGTAGGTATATCTTTTAATCATAGAATCAGGTTAAGGTTTTGTTTGCCAGCAAAATGAAATTGTTGTATTTATTTAGCCTCAGGATTTTTTGTGACCTGGAAATAGTCTCAGGGGTTGCTTTTACTTTCAGTTGTGCTGCTCTGTCACTCATACAGGCACTTATCAAAAATAATTTTATTTTTGGGAAGGGAAACTTGAAGAGGAAGAGATTTAAATACTTCAGAATTCTGTTTGTTGCTGTTCTTCAACAATTTTGAAACAGTAAATGTGATTTGCTTCTCCAGTCCTGAGTTCTGTCATGCATTCTGCTGTATGTTTCTTTGTGGAGCTATGTTTCCATCTGCAAAGAAAGCATTCATGAAAAATGATTTTATACCTGTGTAGGAGAGAATGATCCCATAGTTGTTTTTGTTCAATGGTTTGATGTGTGTTTTTTGCAGATTGTGTTTTTCCATCTTAGAATACTCTAAAACTTACAGTTTTGTCAAAGAGTTTCTGATTTTCTGCTCAAACAGCTGGGAAAAGTAGTCTGCTTATGTAAGATGATAAACAGCACTGGACTGAAGTGTTTAATGTATAAAAGAGATAGATGTTTTGTTACTTCATCCTGCTGTCTTCGTACTTTTCTGCACCTTAGTGAATACTTTTCAAATGTTTACAATTCCTAACTGATGGCCTTTTTTTTGAGCAAAAAAATGTAATCCTTTTAACACAAATGCCATTGATTCTTTAATTACATGTTTTAGGTTCTTTTTAATGGGTAAACTAGTCTAAAAATGCCTTCAGAGGAAAAGAAGCTTAAAAGAGGCAACTAATTTAAGGGACTAATTTTCAGATTTTACAAGTTAAATGAGCTTTTTCCCCCCTTGAACAGCAAAGACCGGTTGACTTGCACCAAGTCTTTCTTAAAAGCTAAAATTAAAAGTGTGGAAAGAAGCCAGAATGAAATAGATAATTTTTTGTGTTATGGAGTGCAGTGCTTACACATATTCCAAATGACAGGGAAAGACATGAAGGCATAAGGATGGAATAATAGTCAATACTTTTAAAAGCAAATGTACACTAGTGGGTGTAGGAGAAAAATTTAGTAGATTTTTCTGATAAAAAGTAATTTTAAAAGACTAACACATAAGAAATCCCTTAAAGTGGTTGGCTTTCAGGTCATTTAAGAGAAGAGTGATTCCACATGGAGTCAGCACTGAGTAACTTGGATCTTCTCACCATAAGCTCTTTGGTATCCTTTAGTTCTCTCTCTATTCAGGGATGTGTGAGAGCTCTGAGGCCCTTTAGGAGGTGTTTCTTAGCTTACAAAATCGTGTTCACTCTTGTATGTCCCTTGTGACTTACCCTTAAGAAGGCTCTTCTGTTGTCTACTGTATGACTTATCAATTATCTCATAATGAAGTGTGGTAGCAGGAGCAAAAACTGGGCCTGGTCTGGGGAGAAGCTTAGCAATTTAGTGTTTCAGGGGGAGAATCTCACCACAGGCAGAGCAGTCATTGGCATTGTGGTCTTTCCTATGATAAACCAGTGGAATAAGAAGTGTATCTGCTTCTTTTATGCACAACTTAGCTATCTTCAAAACTCATCTGCTCACAGAGGCAGCTGGAGAAGTTAGTTTAGGGATTGACCAGTCCTGTACTCGTCACAATTGCCTGAATGCATCCATCAAAAATCAAGAGAAGTAGCAAAACGTGGTAAAACATAACATAGCCCAAAAAACACCATTGAGAGTTGAGAGCTTCAGACCTACTCCTCAGTTTCTTTAGAGCTATGGATTTTTTCTTTGGTGGTGGTATTAATTTTTTGAGTTTTTTTGGTGGGTTGTTTTTCTTTTTTGGTGACTAGAGAGGTTTTCCCTCTGTCAGTGGTCTCGGAAGGCAAGTCTGCTGCCCACTATGGTGGCAGGTCTTCACCTGGCCTGTGCTGCTTTTAGGGAGATGCAATCTTTTACTGCTTGGATAGTCCACAGAGCTGTGAAGTAGATCTGAATTTGCCACCACTCTGAGGAATACCATACTACATCTTTATTCATTCTAAACTCAAAGGTGAAGTATTTAATGTGTGAAAACTAAAACCCATGCTGTTATTTGGGTATAACTAAAAGGTTCTCCTGTTCATGGAGTTGTTGTTCATTTGGCAGCTGTATCTGAAACTGACATTTCCAGTATTTTTCCCTACCCCAGCTCATGGAGGGCTTCACTTAATTTCCCATTCAGTCATGGACAGGATCTCTGGTTGGGACTCTGGACTGATGAGATGGTGACAATTGCCTGTTCTTCCTATTTCTGTGACAGTGATTCTCAGGATAAATGTGGTATTAGCTGAAAAGGTTGCAAGTAGGAAAGTGCTCATGTTGTATGCTTAGCACACTGCAAGTTTTGGGGATAAGATTGGTTTTGAGATCTGTACCATGATGGAAATTGTGCCCAAATGGCATTTGCGTCAGGAAGTTAGCCTACATTCCTTTGTCCTCTTGCACAGCTCAGATGTCAGGTGTTTGTATCAGCCTGTTGTCAGTGCAGGTATTTCAGGGTGACTTGAGGACTTTGTCCTCATGACTGGAGATGAAGATTTGATCCTGAATGTGATTCTGTGGTCATGGAGAAGGTGATGGGAGGACAGACTCTATCTGTAGTGCCACACAGGCAGCTCTGTGTCAGGGTGCAAGTGCTCAAGTATTGCTGCAAAGGTGAAAAAACCTCCTACCCCTGCTCCAGCTGGGCTTCTGGTGCTGGAATTACAGATGCACACACATCAGATACAGCCAGGCAGTGCCTCTTCATGAAAGGTTATAAATGAGCAACTTTTCAACACATGGTATCAGATCAAACCTTGACATGCTGTAACCAAACATTTTTGAAGCCCAAAGAGGGCACAATAGACAAAATGGAACTGTGGAAGGGAAAGATTGACACAAGCTGTGAGGAACAAAAAAACTGCTGGTGAGATATGTGGGAGAAAATACACATCCACAGTCTGTAAGTCTCTCCAATTTCAAGGGAGAGAAAAGTTAACAAAAATGGGAGGTGAAACACCATGTACATGTGTTGGATCCTAACAGGAATCAAGGAAGTAGTGTGTGATGAAAAGGGGAGAAGGGAAATCATGTTTGCAGAGAGTATTTGAGGAATAAACAGAGTTTCTGAGCTACTCATGACTCTGTGATAGTACAGTAACAACATTAGTCACAAAAGGGTGATTCACATGCAAAGTTGCTCACTATGGACCTTGAGGCAGTGAACAAAGATGAACATTTCCCCCACATTTCTAAGAGAATTTACAGTTGTGAATGTAGAAAGAAGAGAGAAAATCCAACAGAAGCGAAGAAGAAAGCCAGGTCTTAAATACAAAGCACTTCATTCTGTAGAGAAGTAAATGGAAATTCAGGGGAAAAAACAGAAATGGACTATGGATGAAGGTGAATTGGTAGAAATTTTGCTATGTCTCTTGCCACACAGCACAAGAGTACCAGGAATACTCCTTTCTATTCAGCTTTGAAAACCTCAGGTAGATTTCTCATCTGCTTAAATAATGTAACTGATGACATTTTAGAAATCAGTTTAAGTTAAAAGCTGGGAAAATTATTTCTGTATCTAGTGAAATGAAATCTGCCAGTAAGTCAGATTTAGTCTTACTGTTTATTTTAAAAACTACCAATACCCTTTAACTGAATGGTAAAAAAGGAAAATGCTGTGTGAATAAAGACAAATGTGCTGGCCAGCATTAGCTTTATTTGCTCAAATGAAGTGTTCTAAAATCCTTTACACTGAAGACATTCAACAAAATGTCTCCAAATAATTCTAACTTTAATATATTAAAAAATATATTAAAAAATTGCAGCAATTTTTACATTTAGCTTTCACTTGATTCTTTTTTTTGTGCCTGCTAAAAACTGTTACACAACACAGGGTTTTAAGTGAGTTTATTTTGGTATTAAATATTTTATTTTTCACTTCTAGCCTCTTCTTGTGCCTCACAGAATTCATTCAACAAGTAGAAATGGGAGAGAAGAAAAGACACGCTCCGAAATAAACTGTAAGCACGTGTAATGTGACAAAATGATGTATTTAATAATTGATATTATTTCAGCTGGTGTTTTAAGTATCTGACATACATAGAAACAGTTTTAGTGATGCATAGGAAAATAAAAGCTTAGACTGTTTCACTTAAGAAAATAGGTTCTGCAAAATATTGTATACGCCCTTTGTCAGCATTTCAGCAGAGTTCACTGTTGCTTCATCTTAATTGAACAAGACACAGCATGAGCTCTTCTAAGAGCTGTTTGCCAGTTTCATGTGTTACTCCAGCAAGGATATTCAGACCAATGCCAGATTCAGCTGGCTAACAGAATGGTAAAGGATTATTTTTTCTTCCTTAATTTAGTATCTTGGATTTGCTTTTGAATTGAAACAATCGCATAGAGGTCAGGATGGGAGGATGTTGATCACTGGCCATTAAAAGCAGACTTCATCCCCCAAGTTGTAGTAATTATTTTGCTTGAATTAAATCAGAGCAATAATTAGAGCTTTAGCTGTCTTTTCTTAAGGTAAAATCAAGAGTTAGAGTGTTCAAGAAGTCCTGCCAAAGAGTTGTCCTGGAAAATTTGGGTAATTCATGACAAACTTCATTCAGCACTCTTTAGTGCTAGTGAATCTCTCAGAAGAATATGAATTTGGATACTTTTTTTTTCTATGAAGTACAGCTGTATTGCACCTCTAAAGAGGACACTTCACTGCCCTATTTGCTCAGTGGTTTCCTGTTCCTTCTAATGAGAAGGTGAGGCAAATGGTGATTTGGCTGCCTTTGTGATAAAAGAGTACTTTCTGTGCCCATTAGTTTCTAGCAGGCACAAGTTTGGTATGTCCATGTGTCACAAGTTTCTGTCAGTGGGGCTATGATACACTCATTAAACTGTGTTTTCTTTTTTTTTTGTTAGCCTTTGGAGCTAAGTCTTGTCTAACTGCAGTCCAACTTTTTGTTTTCCTCTTCTCCTCTTTAGTTGGCCAGGTAAAGTTTGATCCACCCTTGAGGAAAGAGACAGAGCCACATCATGAATTTGTGAGTAACAAGTAGCATGGGCTGTGCACTACACATTAATCCCTACAAATGCCTGTGGGAGAGGAGAAATCCAAGATGTGTAGCATGCTTCCTTGGTACTACTAAACTTGTTAGGGATTTTGCTGCCAAGTTGTAACATAGTGGGGTTTTTGTGCCATTACATTCACTATATGCAGCAAACCTCCTTTTTTGTGGTTTCTGCCAGGTGTCCTGTGTGTGCTAAGCAACAGCCCTTTATGTTGCAGGTTTCCTCTATCCTTTATCCCTCACTGCCCAGTATATCATTTCCTTTATTTACAGAGTTATTTTTTAAATTGTGGAATTCCTGTGTGTACTCAACTGTTTCTCTGCCTTATTCCTCTATTGACAATGGAAATAATAAAATTGAGAGCTTGAGGGAGAGGTACAATGCATTTTAAGACTCTCCTCTGTGAGTAATCCTTCTGTGGCCCTGCATCACAGCTGAGCCATGCTGAGTCTGGCAGCTATTTTCTGTCAAGGTGTACTGCCAATGGTTTCTTCCTGTGGACCCATTGGTACAAGGGGTGTAAGAACTCAAGCTGTGAGGCAAAAGGTGTCTGTGCTGTCTCTCAGTTGCAGTAGCTTCCTCTCTTCTGTGGAGACTCTTGCTTTCCACATTTGTGCACTTGGGCAGTTTCTTCACATTCCTGGATAAAAAGGCACTCCTTTGCTTCCTCGCTGCAGACTTATGTGTTCTCTCTGTTTTTCTAAGGCAGGTGTTAAGGAGAAAAAGTTGGCTTAGTAAATAGGTGGGAGGGACGCTGGCTTTGCTCTGAGTTGGTTTTTTGGAAGGGTGTGTACTTAGGAATGTGCTTCTGTAGTCCACAAACCACATGTGAGTCGGATTTCTGACACAGACTTCCTTGTGGTGCTCTGTAGTTGTACTGAAATAATCCTTCCAAGTGTTTGCCCTTTGGTAGTGGGTCAGCAGACTCTGGATGTATGAAGTTGTATTTAATCTTGCTCCTCCTCAGAACTGGCTGGACAGGGAACCTCAGTTTCTGGTGCCTGTGTGAGATGGAGGAGAACAGCTCACCAAATCACATATAGGATTTAGACAAGTATTTCAGATGTGTTACTTAGACCTTGACATAACTGCATAACAGCATCATTTAGGAGCCTTGGTTATGTAAGATTTATTAAATATGATAAGGCAGTGCTTCCACCATGAACCCATAATTTAACTCAAAATTATTTTTTAACTAATTCCAAGTTTTGTCTTTGCTTCCCTGTCTTTGCATAGTCTGGATTATAAAGAAAATACAATTGGGAGCATTGTATAGTTGAAATTATCATGCTTTTGCTCATTAAGAGTCTTACTTATACACACAGAATCTTAATTGTAGAAAGATGTTAGTGGAGAGGTTGAAGTTTTAGAAATACTTTTCCCATTTCTTTATTTTTGTCAGTCACTGACTATACAAACCATAGTGGGTAACCCTACAGGGCAGTGGTGCTTTTATTGCACCCTAGGAACTTGAGTTGCTAAACGGGACAGAGATTTTCTAAGAGGTTTAAAGCACAGGTTTTGAGAGCAGTTCTTTGACAATTGTTGTTGGAAGGGAGGAATTGAGCCTTTTCCTGCACTGTGTTAGCAGTCAGGACCTTTGCACTTTGGAATCTCAGAAGTTCTTGGTGCTTGGTAAAGGGACTTGAACCATCCAGATTAATTCTGCTGATAAGAAAATATCTTAGTACTGTCTGTTCTGGTCAGATGCTGCATATGTGAAACCCGTCCAAGGAACTTGCCTCATCTCCCCATCTGCATGGAACACCTATAGCTGTTTGTTTGGATCTTTCTGAAGAGGAAAATTAGCTGCTCCATGCCTTATGTCAGAAAGAAACATGCAGACCTGATATGTTCTTCCAGATAAGACAGATCTGTGATTTCAGAAATATTCATGTGGGGTCCAGAGACCAAATTAAAGGCATATAGTAATAGATTAGCTGAAGAATCAATGGCCAATTTAAATTGGCATGGCAAATTGCAAACAAGTGACCTGTTCAAAGAATGGATGCTTTAGCAAAGAGCCTCAGCACAAACCAGTCTGTGGGAGAGGTTTGTAACAATCCACCCACTCTGGCAGAAAAAGTCTTTGAAATGGGAGTGGGAGCAAGAGATGACTCTCTTCCTCCAGCAGTAACTGTGGATCTGTTTTCATTAAAGCAGTTCTGATGCTTTTGCTTCTGTCTTACCAAGCATGCTTAAACTTACACTCAGTTACTTATGTGTGTGAGTGCACAAAGCACTGGAGCCCTGCAGCATGAGGAGTTACTGAGATGTTGAACTGCACTCTTGCTGGGGCAGTTTGTCACACATTACCACAGCTCAGCTGATGGGCAGTAAATCATCATTTTGGTGTTTGATAATGTGACCATTGCCTTAGCTGGGTTTTACCCCCATCCCAAGAACTGCCTTAACCTGGTTTTGAGTTTCAACTAACAGTATCTTTGTTTTTTTAGCAAGAAAATATACTTTTATGTGTACCTGGCTTTCAGTCACAGTATAAATAATTTGCTTTTCTTGATCTCTATCTAATGAACAGCCTGACAGTAGCGATTTTTTGGACAATTCAGAAGACATATACTACACTGCAAGATCTAACCTGGTACTTTTCATCTTATGCCTTTCTTTGTCAGTATTAGTTTTGTCCTTGTTTTCCTTTTTCAAAGTTTGTGTTTTGTCCTGTTGTAGTAGTGGTGTTTTCATCTGTGTCAAAATCATTCAGTGTAACTATTAGTCTGTATGTGTATTTCTGTAGTGTAGAAAGAAATTCTTATTATGTGCATCATTGACAGTATTTAACCTGTGTTCATATTTACTTGAATCACTCTTGTAGAAGGGGCTTAGTGTTATGCATTCATTCTAATTTCTTATACTGTGCATAATTTGTTAGTTTTTTGAAGGGTGATTGAAAATAGAAGAAACATTTTCTTTGTAGTTCTGTCTCGTAGTTGGTTTGTTAGTTTTTTTTTTAATGATCTCATGCAAGACTATGAAATTATCTAAGTGCAAGTCTCTGAATTCTCCAGATGGTAATTATGTTACAGAATGAATATACACTTAATAGGAATAACAGAAAGTGGGCTCATAACTGTTTTCAATGGCATTTGGCATCATTTAGAAGTCTGATACATTTTCCAAATTTTTTGTTGCTGCACTGCTAAAAAATTTGGTTTATTAGTGTCACACTGTAGAAGTTACTCTAGGAAATGAGTTTCCTTATTTCTCTGGTCTTTGTGTAGTTAGATAAGTAATGCATTCAAGTCTTGGACAAACTTGAGAAAGAGGAAGAAACATTCTGTACTAAATGAAGAACATTAATCTACTAACTTTCTTGGATTTGTGAGATGTTAATATAAGTGTACTGAGAGGAAGATGGGAAACTGGAGTGTTTGAGAATGTCTTGGGTTTTATGTGATGTTTTTTGTTCTTAGAGGTTTTTTTACTTGTTTGTTGTGTCATCTGTTGGCCTGGTGTGACTTGAATCTGCCAGAAACATAATTAGTGAAAGCTTAGACCATCTTTGCCTTTCTTGGAAAGAAATTTCTGTATTGCTTCCTTATAAGAAGGTTTTGCAAATTGTTTTGAGATCAGTAGCTTAGATTTCCCTACCTGAGGGCAACACCCCCATCCTGTGCAGTTCCTCTGGTTTTGAGAGTGTGGTTTTGGCTTTTCAGTTTGGTTTGCTTTTGGTTTCCTCTTTGCAGTTCAACAGTTTTTTAATTTTTTTTTTTTAAGGCTACTTTCAGTCTTGTCACATATCTTGCTAGTCTGGTATCTGTGGGTCTATGAGCAGAATGAGAACATGTCTCATAACTGAGCTGTCCTTTCCCATCCTTCTTCTACCCCGTGCTAAAATTGTGACTGTTATAAAACTTACCGAGTACTGTTGTTGTCACAATTGTCAGATATGTTTTTAAAATCACTCAACACCACTTTTTCTGTTTTACTGCTTTCTTCACATGCTCCTGAGCTCATTGTGAATCAAAGTAGAGAATTCTGAGTTGGTGGTAATGCATTGCCTATTTGTGAGATTCTTCAGGAAGATCTCACCCGTAGAGGAGATAGTACTGGTTCATTCTTCTGTAGGATGCATTAATCAGAGATTCTTTCTCTATGTCTCCTTCCCCCACTCCTGCTCTGACAGTATTGGTTTGATATGCTCATTGAAGTGGTATGTGAATTTTTCAGATGTTATCAGGAGGAAATGATTATACTTTTTCACAAGCATGATGTACCACCTACTACTGTTGGGCTCTTTCCCTGCTGTTGTCCTGGTTTTATAAAATACCTTGTAAGTAGCAACTCCTCTGCAGAGCTAAGATCATAAAAAAATTATCATAGATTGAGGTGTATTTTGGGCCACATACAGTTGATGTTGAAAGCAAATTTGAGGAGTGAGTGACAGGATTTTGCACAGCTAGACTGATCATGTGGCAGTTTATGCACATTGCCTTTCAAACATTTGCTGCCTATGAGGTGGCTACCCTTAAAAATCATTCCTCTTTTTTTCTTCTTCCCCTCTTTCCACCTGTGCTTTTGTGAGACACCTGCCTGGATCTGCCAGAAGAATGGAGAAATTCAGTACAACTCTTGTTTGCAGGAAAAATTTCGTATCCAAACCCCAGTATTCCTTAATTCCTTAATGCAAATTGCAACCAGAAAGGACAAGATAATGCTTCTTTCATCTTCTACAAACATACTCCTTTGATTCATAGCTAAATAAATAACAGACTATTTTGCTCTAGATACAAGCTCTTCTGTCTTTCAGGATAGATTTTTTTTTTATTTTTTTCTGCAACTAGACAAGTTTCTCAGAAACTTCCTTGGGTACCTTCCATCCTTTGAGATTTTTTTTTTGCACATGCTGCTTCCTGTCATTTAGAGTTCTTCATGTTCTTATTTTGTCTTCTTAGTCTTTGTGCACATTAGACTTTGCATAAGGTAGATCTTTTCACTGTCTTTCTGTATACTTTAAAAGCAATTGTTTGGATCCTGGCTCAAGTAAGTTGCAGAGCTGAGCATTGCATTTGCAGTGAGTTCAGGAAATGGTCTAAAAGTCACCTTTAAAAATACATACTCTTTATTCTGGGACATTTTTAACTTATGCTATTGATCTTGAGTCACAAAAGCTTATTGTTCTGACTCAAAACAAAATGTCACGTTGAACCAAATGAAAATATTTTCGTTTAGGTTATCCTGGTCTACAATGAAATTCTGTGGCAAAACGTTTTTCTTCCCATTTGTAGTGAGCTGAAAAATAATTCTGGTTCATACATGGAGAACTGGGCTGCACAGCTTGTTAAGTGAGAAATACCACCAGAGAATTCCCCCCAAAAAAAGGTGAAGTGGGAGGGAACACCCAGTGATCTCTAGCTTATTTCTGCTCAAAGTAGGGACCTGGAGTAATTTAACCTGGAAGATATCACACACAGTGAAAAGTGTGGAATTCCACTGTTAATGTGACAGAGGAATTGAACAAAACTTGGCTTTGATATCTCAGGTTCCAACCTATGATTGTTTTCAGTTGTAACAACAACTGAAATGTTCAGTTGTAACCTTAATTTAGGACTTTAACCAAGGAATTCAGTTAGAGGTTTGCAGCTCCAATGCTTTCTGCACTGTTGTCCTTGCCAGGTGCATTTATACATTTGGTCATATTTAAATAATTTTGTCATGATTGGTTTTTGTTTTCTTTTGGCTCATAAATACATCCTGGTTTAATAATTTGTGATCATTTTTGGTAGCAGTTTTAGGAATGTGCTTCCTCATAGCTGTTCTGTGATTTTAAATTAGTTGTGGCAGAAAAGCTGAAATAGTGGTAGGAAAACATTGAACTGAAGAGATTGATGTAGGTAACAGAACCTTGCCCCAGAGTATTTTTCTTTAATTTAAGTAATTTTTTTCCTTACTACACATACATACATATGCTTTTTCTTTCCTGCAAGCCATGAAGACTCCTGTTAACTAACAACTCTAAAAACATATTGCAGCTATCAGTATTGAATTTCAGAGTGTCTTCATACCTTTTTCAGCTTTAGGCAGTGAAATGGAGCATGGTCCTTAGGATCAGAAGAAAATAAGTGGAAATGGGGGGGAAAATACCAGTGGTTTTTGCTCTTTTGTTTTCCTCTCTTGTATGTTTTGGGTATTTTCAGCTTGGAAAAAGTAATTAAGAAGAGGAGATGCTCAGTTTTACTGCTAGGAGGCGAGGGGTCTTTCATAAACAAAATGCATGGAGAACTGAAATACAAGGGAAGAGGGGAACAGTGGTTGTGTAACAGTAATGCAGAGCAAAACCTCACTCAGCCACCAGAGAAGAATTATATTTAGTCTGTTCAAAATAAATATACACACAACTAGCTATTTCTGATACATTAGGCTATCCAGAGAAATTCAGGAATGCACTTTTTATTGAAATGAAGGCATTAAAATAGAGAATATGCCTTAGGTAGTGTTACTCTTTTAAAAATGAACTTCTTCTTTGATGAAGTAATGAGATAGGAATTGCTTTGTCATTTTACTGAGAAAGAGATGTGTATGTGACTTCTTACGTGATATGTTAGTAGTCTAAAGGTGATTTTCATTCTTTGAAATTCAGAGTTACTTCCCCAGCATTTTGTACATTTCAGGTCTTAATTTTGTCACTTTGAATGGTCTTGTTAGATTTCAAGAATGCAAATGCAGGAAGTAACTGTGAATTGCTGGTTTGCTGTATACATTGTTCTGGTTTTGAGGCTTGAACACTGAAAAATAGATTTTTCAGTACAGCCCGGTCCTATAGAACAAATTAGGATAATAAGGCTGTTAAAGATACAGTAGTAGTTAAATTACAGTGAAATTCTGCAGAAATTAAATAGCAGGTTTTTTTTTTTTTTAATTTAAGGCACAGAAGGTATTGTAGATTTGATCATTCCTTGGGAATTTTTTTCATGGCATGGCTTTACCATCAAATGTTTAGAGGAAATCTGTATACTGTTTTTAATATTCTTTTTAGTCATTGATTACTTTGCACATGTGAATTATCTAAGGGTGTGATGTAGCTTTCTACATAGCAGCTTCCTTTAATGTTACCTGAGCTGTTGAGAAGACCTGGTAATTATTCCCTGTATTACCTTTTTTCCAAAGCAGTCCCTGCCAGCAAAGGGCACTCTGGTGTTGTACCCAGATGAGTTGTTTCAGGAATGAGCTGTTGGTAACCTGGGGTTGCATCTTTGATTTGACACCAAGATCATAGACCTGTTCTCATTGCTCCTGGCCATAGATCTGAAGATTCTGTTGGAATATATCTGTCTAGTCAGTCAGATTTATTCTGTGTCACTTTTGCCTAATCTAAAGACAATTTTGATTAACTAACCAACATTGTGTATGTGTGTTAAATGAAAATATTAATGTAGATTGATGAAGTTTATAGGTAACTTTGCATAATTTAGTAATTAATGCTAATGTGTTCTTCTCAGTAAAAATCCATAACTCATAAAATTTCCTACCTATATGTGTGGCTTTAAAAAAAATCTGTTTCTCTTGGGTTTTCTGGTGCAGTATAACAACTCACTAGAGGCTTTTCTGGATACATGCAGTATTTACCAATGTCTCTGTATCAAAGATGTAGCTAGAATAAGTTTAGTTAACATAAAATTATAAGTTTGTGCATATTTGAAATAGAAGGTAGAAGAAAAATGTATTTCACTTTTTAAAACCTCTCTAGCTCTCAGTATTTATCAAGAGGTCAAAAAGAGAAATTTCCCTGATAATGGAGCATTTGACTCTCTACCTTTGGAGTGAAAACCAGCAATATTTAAAGGGATTAGGAAGAGTATACATGTCCAATTAAAATCATAGTTGAATGTATGTTACACAACAGTAAACTGAATCAAAGCAAAGGTTTTGCCCTTTAAAACATTTAAACATGAGTAATTCTGGCAGATGTCATTTTTGATAAGGAAAATTCTAGTAACTCTTAAAAGGTCTGGTGGCAGAGGAGGGCTGCTTTTGTTTTAGGTGGGTTTATTTATTTTCTCTCAATTTCCTTGTCATTGCTGTACAGTGTATCTATAGCCATACATTGCCCAGTGTGTAAATTCAAATGGACAGACATTTTGGGTCTGCCCAGCATTTTGCAACATTAAAGGCTTGTCTCTTCAGGGTGAAAATCTCAAATTTCATGACACTGTTCTGGGATTACTTTGTTCAACAATTTCCCAGTCTTTGTTCTGGCATCCTCTTGCAGAGGCTCACACAACCTGTTTAACCTACTGGCTTGTGAGTCTGGTGACGTCTTTTGTTTCCAGTCTTGTGATTCTCTGCTCCAGAGCCTGAATCCTCAAAATATCTGTGCTTGCTGGTGGGAGTTTCCAAGACTGCACAGAAGTAATGGAAGTATTGGAGCAAAGAAAGTTGAATCTGTTTCTTGCTGGTGGATTGTAGAACAAGTGGATGGAGTTTGGTGGTTTGAGGGCAGCATTTAATTCTAGAACAAAGATGTATAATAAAGTTGATGCAGAGATTGAAAAGTCTGTCTCTCCATGGTTCAGGAAATGCCAGCACCAGGCTTGCATTTGTCATTTTTATTCAGCCCTCTGATCTGTACGTTCTTTTACATCAAGTAATTATCAGTTACATAGTGGTTTTTCCCACAATATTTCACTTGTTTTGGGAAAATATGTAAAGTCACTGAAGCAACAAAATGCTAGTGACAGCTGTGGTAGACACACCCATGTGCAAACTACTACTTAGCTTTATAGGGCAGGCTAAAGGGTGCAGTGAACAACCTGAAAGTCCTTGGCAAGCAAAAACCAGTATTTACAGCTTTTGTTAATGTGATTGCCCTTCAGCCTGGAGCTGAGGGCTGCAGTGGTTTCTACTTCATCAGCTTGGAACACTGGCAAATCACACAAAACACTGGTGTGAGACTTTCCCTCTGATTTTTAAAAAATACCCTTTTGAAAGATCAGCCCCATATAATGCAGGTTTATGTCTCTTAAAGCTTAGGTGTCGGGGCCTCTTGCTGAAGGGTGACATGCTTTTAGATATGGGTTGCAGCTGAAAGGGGCCTGTTCAACAGAAGATATTGGGAGACTTTAAAAATGTTTCCTGAGAAGGAAGAGTGTAGTTCCATTTGTCACTAATTTAGGTGATCAGTAATTTGTTTCTCCTGGTGAATACACTGACTGTTTTGGGAGCAAATTTATGTTCAGATTTCTCCTGTTGTGATCCACCTGAAGAAAAAAATAGACTGTCATCATAGCAGTATTCTCCCAGCAGATGCAGGTTTGATTGTGCTTCAGTGGAATCCCTGTATTCCATTAATGCATTAAATATTTATACCATTATGGTGTTTATTTAAAAATAGTGTTGAAGGCCTATTGTCACATCTTTTTCTGTGTAGCCTGTACTCTGTGCTTGCTGGAGTGTTTGACTTTAATTCTGTTCTGTTTTTTGGGGTTTTTTTTTAAAGAAAAGGTCTTCCTAACATATACACATATTGGTATAACCAGGGAGATAAAAACACTTATTGTCCTCTCTGCTTATTTTTGAAAAGTTTCCATTTGCTAAAGGCTCCCTGCCAGAACTACTCCCCTTCTGAAATGACTCCTAAATGTGCCAGTGAGGGGTAGCTGGGTTCCCTGTGGAATCTATTAGATTGCAAAGTCCTGAATTTTTTTTTTCTCTTATTATTGTATTATTTTTGTTTTGTTTCCTTTTCTGCAGCTGTTATTTGAGCAAAGGATCTCTTGAGTGCAAGGACGGGGCTAAGGTCAGAGTTAAAAGGAATTAGAACAAACTGGCAGAGAGGAGATTTTTGGGGGCAGGAAGGCCAGAGAATTCAGCTTGTTTGGTATCTCAGGTGTTGCAGAGGAGATAATAACAGCATGGCACAGAGTGTGTGTTGGATGCTCACCTGTTCCTCTTAAAAGATTCATTTTCTTATGTTTTAGGATCTACAGCTAGAATATGGTCATGGTCCTCAGTGTGGCTACTTTTTGGGTGCAAATAAGTGAGTAAGCAACTGCATTTTCTGTCTTTAATTCATTCAAGACTATTTTAATGTAAAGACACAGCTGAAACAAATGTAGTAAAATAAGTCAAACTTGTTTCTATCAGTTAAAATTCCAAAATCACTTATTTATTTCTAAAATAATAGTAACTCTAATAATACAGAATTGCAGCACTTTACATTATTTGAGGCTGTATTTCTCTTTAAGAGCTATTTCCTTGGTCTACTTGTTTACAAAATATTCTGCATGATAGGTCCCACAGAGCACAATTTTATCCCAACTGGGAACTGCCAGTGCTGCTCTTTGACATTACTTTATGCCCTTCTTAATCTTGAAGGGCACCAGGAACATGCAATTATAGATGCTTTAAAAAATAAAACTTACCTTTCTTAGCAAGCCCTTTAACTTCATGCTCATACCTTTAATCATCTGGATATATTAATCATATGAAATAATTTTCTATGTAATTTTCCCTTTACACACAATTACTTAATTACATTTATGTATGCCAGAATTAGGATGCCCAGCTTTGATTTGCTAAATTAAATCATACTTAAAATGCAGAAAACCTAAGCATAGAGCATGATATTTTTGCATAGTCTTTAAATGGGAAAAAATCAGTACTGATACCATTTGAAATCCTCTTGTTCCTTAGTCCTGTGATTCTTCTCTGTGTTTTCAGACAAAAGCATGAGTATAAAGTTCAGAATGTTAGAAAAATTAACCAGGGAAGAATTAATTTATCCCAGCAGTAGTTGTCAGTCTGTTTATTTTGTTTAGTATTACGATTTTCTGACAGATTTCTTTTAAATTAGATTAAAGTAACACAGTCCTTGTTTTACAGTAAGTGGAAAAAGGACCATTGCACTTAATAGCAATACATTAATAAGCACACATAAAAGGGTGTTATGTGAACAACAAATTTTAAAAAATTGCAGCTATGTTCATTTTTATGTGCATGCTGGACGAATATTCTGAAAGCCAACTGAAATAACATGATTTGGATTATTTACTGATAGAATCAAAGGTGCTCTTGTTCTGGCTTTTGATAATTGTGCTTGTGTACCACAATTAAATTATGTTCTTGTTCTTATTTAATGCTGAAGGAGTCTCTTAAAATCAGTTGAAGAAGAACTACATCAGCGGTAATTCTTTCTTTTTTCCTCTTGTGTGTGTTTCAAAAGTGATTTGTACATTGATTTTTTTTTTTCTGTCTGTCACAACTGATTCTTGTTTGTCCCTGTGCTTGCTGAGAGCCTGTGAGAGAGGCATAGTTGTCTAGATTGCAGCTGTACTTTAAAGAATTATCACGATTTTTAAAAAGACAGTAAAATTTTATAAAAGAGGTAGATTTTGAGCTCAGAATCTTTCACAACAGTCAAGGTAATTTTAATACAACTCACTCAACCACAGTACCTTGTTCATTTTCTTAGGGGACATGTGGCACATTTAGAAGATGATGATGATGCAGACGATGATTCCAAACAGTAAGTCCTTCTTGTCAAAATAAATAAAATCAGATTCTTGAATAGATGAGTATTTTTTTAAAAAAAGGTTGAATCATATTCTACAACAGCTCAAGATTCTTTTTGCTATAGATTTTTCCAGATAAGTATTTTAATGTTGTTGCTAGATTACGTCACCACGAGTTGTCTTATTCTGCTGATTGTTATAAATTGGGGGGAGGGGGAAATCTTGTTCCTTGATTGATACAGTTTTCTTTTTATTTTGTATTATGGAAAAAAAAATCTTGGCATCATTATGTTGGTCCAGTAATTTGTCAAACTACAGTAGTGCCTTTTTTGGAACTGATAACTATATATTAAAATCAAGCTCATAAAAAGTAGATAAAATATACACATTACAGGCTTCTCTAGATATTTGAGTTTGTTCTGTCTGTGTTCTCAACTAGGAGGGTGCTTGTATGGGTGCTTGGTTTTTGGAATAGAGCTGACTTCTTTTACTCAGAGAGAGCAAGGTTATGTGACTGCAAAGGCATGTGTCAAATTAATGATGTTCATATTAAATCCCACTGATATAAGTATTCTTGGGCTACACTTGATTGATAGATGAGAGCTGAAACAATTTAAAAATCAAATCCAGTACATGTAGATTTACATTCCTAAAGAAATCTGGTATAAAGACCAAAAAGAATGATGCCATTGAGACATAATTTTTGTTTGCTTTCTGTTAATGGATAATTTGGAAAGCTGTTGCTTCATACAAGAAACCTTTAAAACATGCAGTATCTATTGCTGACATCTCTCTCTTGCAGAGAACCAAACTAGAATCTCTCTTTTTTTCTTCTTTGAGTCATTTTACTGCTTTTGTGAGCCACTTTAGCTTGGTTCCTCCATCCATATGAACCTCTGGATGGTTTTTTTATTTACAGCTCTGTCTGTTTTGTTTAATGTTTCTTTACCCACTCCCCCCCCACCCCCACCCCTTCCACCTTCTTGCTCTGTTTGCAGCCAGTATCATCAACTTCAGTAATGTTCCAGGGCTTGGAACCTCTTGATCCATGTTGTCTTGAAGTGCTAGCACTGATTTATTTGCTTTGAGGTCCTTGTTACTTGCATGAGCTCCATCAGAACTTTCAGACAGCATTGACTTCAGCTGCTTGTGTCACTGTTGTGTTAGTGTAGATTTTCTTTTTTAGGTTAGGCAAGAAATGACCTGAGATAGCTGGAGAGGTTCTAATTCATCTGACCCTGAGGACCAGTAGTCACTGATTGTCTTCCAGAATTATCTTGGTATTTTTTGTTTCTTCTGATATTTCATCCTAAGTACTTTCACCCTACAGAGAGGGCCTGACAGTGTGTGAAAAAGCTTGAATCCCTCAACCTTGGGTCAGACAGATTCTGCATCTGTGCCTTTCTCTTGGTATGTGCTGGAGCCCAAAGATCTACTGCACTCATTGGTTCATCTGCCTGGTCTTGCATATCTTTCCCTGGAGCCCACTAAGATTCAGGGCTTTGGTTTGATTTATGTTCTGTAAGGTGGAGCTGCAGCTGAGGAGCACATGTGACATCAGTCACTTCTCCCTTCAGATCCAGAACAGAACCAGGGAATCCAGTGTACCCCTTCCAGCCCAAACTGGTGCCACTGCATGAAACCTGGTGATTGTAGCAGCAGAGAAGCCATGTTTCAGAGAACAATACAAAGTTACTCGTCTTCATTTAATAATTTTGATTGTTCTGATACTTCTTACTCTCTCATGTGCAGCAAGGCTGCTGATGCTCGAATTTCCTGGTGGTGGAAACTGGGGAAGCAGAAATTACTGGGGCACTGCCCTGCATGAATAGCAGTGACAAACTGCACCTAAACCCTGGGCACACGGTCCTTTGTACACACATCTGTCACATGCATGCCAGATTGTTGCTTTTTTGCTTTCTTTGGCTGCCCAGTAACACTGGTTGTCTGAAATGCAGGAAGAACACAAAGTAAAATGGAAATGGAGCTTGAACCCTCGTGACTGAAGACTTAAACTTGGCCCCATATTACTAAGAGAAGATAATTCCTACCACCAAAGCAGCTGAAGTGCATGACATAGGGGAACTTATTCTCAAAATCCTCTTTCAGCTTCTCTGAAATACAAACAACAGATAAGATGCCAGGACAGAAACTCCTGAAAAGGATAAAGCCAAATAGACAAGTTGTTGACCTGTAAACAAACAGGCAGATATCTTACTACTTTGAACATAATTTAAAAATAAGGAAAATATTGTGGAAGAATGTCAGGTTTTCACAGCTGTATTTCTAGTTTATTTAGTGGAAATAATTTTCTGTTACTGAAAGATTAGGAAACAGACAGTGGATGAGGTTTTAAAACATGGAGAACTTTGGAGTTTAGTGTTTTCTTTTTAAATGCAGCATATTTTTTAAACCATGGAACCAGAAGAGGAGGAATGCTCCTGATGCTTCAGCTATGTTGTTTTCTGATAATATCTTGTACTGTTGGACCAAGCTGTTCTAGCATGAAAAAGCTGCTTTCACAAGATTTCCATGAAAAAAAAGAGACTCCTCAACCAAAAATCATCAACCAACCAACCTAAACACAAGGGTAGCTGTCCAATGCAGATGGATTTTACTTTTATGTGTAAGGCTGTTCTAAGTCATCAGTGTAAATTTTCCAAGGAATGGTCTTCATTAGTTTTCCTGTAACTCCCCTTCAGCTCACTGATTCCCTAAACTTCCTTCTCTCAACAGTGCAAATGTCAGGCCTCTTCTCTTTCTCCCTACTTTGTTCTGCACAAGTTTGTGCATCTTCAGCAAATCAGACACTTCATGACACTCTCTGCTCTCTGGGGATTGGAACCTATGATCCTTGTTTTCATATAGTGTCTGAGGTATAACCAAATGTTTGAAAGTATTTGTGATGCAGTTACTTGGCTATAATAGTGCTCTTGACAAGTTAATGGTATTTATTTGTATGGTATTTATGAAATCCTATATCTTTTTAAAGACTGCAAATTTGAGTTTTCTCTCTTATTTTGTTTTTTCTCGTTATAGTGCTACTATGAAACCTAAAGTGCCACCTCCTTTACCACCAAAGGTAAGTGGAGGGGGATTTGGTTGCTCAGAAGAAAAATGCACTTTAAATAAACAAATAAATGGAGAATAATGAAAATACTATATTGATGGCTCTTTACTTGTGAAAATTTCAGGATCCAAATGCTGCATGTGGGGTTTTTTCCTTACTGATAAGTGGCATGGATGCTTTGAATCTTTTTTCATTATGTTTTGATTATTACTATGTCTTTTTCAGCCTAAATCCATATTTATCCCCCAAGAAACTTATTCTTCTGAAAATGAAAATCAAGGGACAATCAAGAGATGCCCAACATCAGAGAGTCCAGCAAAATCTACATCTCATGTTCCCCCCAGACCACCACCTCCTCGGTTACCTCCACAGAAATCTAATCCTTTAGGTAATAAAAGTGACCCCAAGCAGTATACAAGTATTTCTTAAATAATCTAAGGTGATTTTATTTCTATATTCTTAGCTGTGCACACATTAAAAGATATTGAGGGAATTTTTCTGTGGTGAGCAAGTAACAAAAAGTGCATGAAAGCCAAAATTCATGAAGAAAGCATGCTTTAACTCTTAAGAGGGTCAAATGTACCTTCTGTCAAAGTCACTGACACAATTCTTGCTGATGTCATTGGTGACACAATTGCTTTCCTAAGCAACAGGCTTTTTATGGAGGGTATCAGGACTGGTAAACAAGTATGTTTGTAGGTTTCAGTTTCAGTGTGTCAGCTGTTGTTGTCATTTGTCATGTCAGGAACAGAGTTCTACTTTCAAAGTTTGGTTTTGTGTGTAATGAACTGGGTTGGGGAGTATAGGACATAATTGTGTTTGTTTGCTGTCTGCACAGACTGTTCATTTTATGCCTTGAGAGTTGTCTTGGACTGATTTCTCTTAAGCAAGCACAGTGTCTGCCTCTTAATTGTTACTTTGGTAGCTTTTCCTTGCTTCATACTTAGTACTGCAATTGATTTGTGAAAGATTTGACTACCACAAGGCAATATTTCTAAGGAACCAATAATTGAAGTGTCAGCTATTGGCAAATATTTCTTTAGGTATGGTCAGCACATCTTCCCTCATAACTGTGACTGCATCCCTTTCTGTGCCCCATTAGAGTTGTTAGATTAATTAGATTAGAGTTGTTACATTAATTACCAAAAGTCATGGACTTAGATTGAATGTGGCTTGATGGATATGTGCATGTGTAAGAACATGCATGCTTCAGAAATAAATTTTGTTATTTTATACTATATTGTATATAGTATATGTTCACACTTAACTGGAAATTCTGGCCCACTTGAAAGGGATTTTAGGCTAGATTTCTCTTTGAGGTGAAGGTAGAGGAATTTATTTTTAAGTATGAATCTTTCTAGGTAATGGAGTCACTTCTGTGCAATTAAATGGTGAAAGAGAGGAACAGCCACATCAACAGAATGAAGCTAGAGACACTAACTTTTCTAGGAGAGAAAAGAAGGAAATACTGGTAGGTATTTAAGCTTCTGGGTGTCCTTTTAGAGTTGTCTTGACTGTTCTGCATGTCAAGGAAAAGGAGCTGGCATGCTCTTTAATATGGAAATTATGCTGGATGGCATCTTGTTTACTTTGAATCAAAGCACAGTTTTCCTTGATTGTCTAGTTTTGATACAACCTTAGGCTGAAGTTTGTCAGTATTTCATTTTCCTTAGAAACAAACATCACAAATATATACCATTTACTTGCTCTTCCACACACCTAAGAGACATAATGAGAGCCATGTCATGTGTTGAGCTGAGCAGTGACTTGTTTAAGCAAATGGGGAAATGAGGGAAGGGAATATGCTGTAGTTAGAATAGATTAAAGGCAGCATGAGACTGCCCTCTTTGAGGGCTCCTTCCAAGTGTGAGGCTGGAAATGTAATTTTTTTTGTGAGAAGTGAAGAGGAAATAGGCTAGAAACAAGGTGATGAGTCTTGGTTTTGTTCTAAGGAAGTGCCAGGAATAGTGGCAATACTTTGGAAAGTAGGATTACCTGGACAGCTTTGAACTGGTCATTTGACATTTTGTGTTTGAAGTTTACCTGTAAAATACATTTGTTCAGAAGCTCGTTTGTGCTAGGAGAAATTGATACTGACACAGGAAAGTGCATATAGCACTGAGTGGTAATATTTAATGCTGTAATACTGAATGACTGAGCAATTGTTACAATATTGCTTAAATTCTCTAGTGCTAGAAACTGCATTCTTACAGGCACCACTGTAGTGTGAAAACGTTGCACAAGACTGTGCAAACATTCCATGAAGAGCTATTAGGGAATCACAGTAGAGATTTTAATGAAAGAAAATCAGGCAGAGTGTTTGTGGTTATGCTGTGTGTGGGGAGAGGCTATACATGTTCAAGCACAGTGCACGTGTGAGTGTAAACATACTTCTGAATTTTATTTTCTAGAAACCAATTAGTAACGGCCTTCCTCCCACACCTAAAGTACATGTGAGTATTGCTGAGTCATACAGATGCATGTTGGGAGCAGGGTGAAAGAGCACAGTTTTTGAATGCTTGTAATATTTGGTTTTTTCCTTAAACCTAATATGACTTAGCAATGCTAAGCCAGTGGTATGATTCTTAACCTTTTGTTACTACTTGAAGTAAAAATAGTCCTTTTGGGAAGGTCACATGTTAATTTTTCATATGTATATATTTAATATTTTTACTTCCACAGATGGGTGCTTGCTTTTCAAAGGTTTTCAATGGTTGTCCATTAAAAATTCATTGTGCAACATCTTGGATAAATCCAGATACAAGAGGTACTATATGATGAGTATTTTACCCATTTTGTCCTCTCCTTGACTTTCAAGAGTGCTTAGATGAGCAGGACTATTCCTTTTAAAACAGACATATATTCATATAAGCAAGAGTCATTCCTTAATTATTCCACTGCTGTCTCAAGTTGTGTTGTTTTTAAGATATACTGGATGAAGTTTTTTGCTTTGATTAAAAAGAATAAATTGTATATTGAACTTAAAGACTCTTCTCAACATCTTAGTCCAAAAGAAGACAATCCTAATTTATTTGTAAAAAATCTGACTTTTGGAGGTCTTAGCTAAGATTGATTTCTTTATCATTCACGTGATATTTTTTTCCCTCGAGATCTTTCTGGCCCTACAGGATTCTGCAGCTGTGTATTTTTGCTTAAATTTTAGTGCTTTTATATCTATCCTGGTAAAAGGGCTAGTTGGTTATATTGTACTCACTTTGCCTGCCATTACACCTTTTGATTATAAGCTATATAGACATACTACTGAGCTGGTCAGCCCAGAAAATATTTGGATTTTTTTAGAAATTGTAATTAGGGAAGGATAAATCCTTGGTAGTTGACATCATCTCATAGGAGATGTCTGTCTTGTTTGCATGGCTATGTACAATCCAGGGATTTGATTATGTTCAAGAAGTGAGGCACCCACAGACTACTGAGAAAATGTTCCAGTCAGTACTGCTGTAGAAGTACTCTCAAAGAAGGCAATGGATATTTCCATAATATATGGAAATATCCAAGTAGGATATGCTGAAATTCATGTGATTTCCTGCTTGTGGTTGAATCACTTTTTTTAAAAAAAAATATTACTCCAAAAAAACCCCTAAGCTTTTCTAATGACTTAAAACAACCCCATTGATAAATTAAAGATTCCTTATCAGGATTAATTTTCTGTGCTTTCAAACACTGTAACTGTTATAGTTTGATTTGTTTCCATGAGTGTAAATGTCTTTTTTTTTTTTGGTAAAGGTGTACATACCTTCCTGAAATCAAGATTTCTACCTCTTTTTGTTTGTGTTTGCAGATCAGTACTTGATATTTGGAGCAGAAGAAGGTATTTACACACTGAACCTCAATGAACTTCATGAAACATCAATGGAGCAGGTATATTTCTGGTTTAAAACAAAATACATCACTTTTTTAAAATGTTGTATAATCCTTGTAAAAATGGTTTTTACTATATTTACATAGGCACTGGCTACACTGAGAATTACCTTAAATATTTGCTACTGAGGATACTTTTCAGTCATGTTTGTGTTTGTAGGCTGAACTGTGTTTGTATAGGAGATCTCCATCTGTGTTTTGGATTCCATCATAGTGCATTGTTCTGCTGTTAAATGATTAGGTAAATAGTATGGCATTTCCCTGGTGCATTTTGGATGAAAGTTTCTATTTTTCTTAGAACTTCATTACAATACAGAATTTTTGCAACAAACATTGTGTTTCAACTTCAGGGAAGCAAGGGACTCCTTTATTCACAGGAATTCTTGTGGTTTTAAAAGCAGCTTTGCTGATGAGAGACAGCTTACTGAGTTCCACCTAAAGCTCTGTCTTTGCCAAGTCTTACAAAAAGTAATTTTTTAAGAGTTGCTGGGGAGGGGGAAAATGCAAGTTGCAGGCCTTTCTGTATTCTCCAGCTTTTTTGTAACTCTCTAAGAGACTTGTTTTCTTTCCTGCCTTCTCCCTACCAGTAGGGAGCTGGGCACCTGCCATCAGTATGGAGGAATTTGCAAGGACAGCCTTCACACTGTAAGCTGGAGGCCCTGGTGTTTTTTCATCCTCCAGGGTCCAGATGTTGTAGAGAAGTCTGCTTTGTTGAGAGGGAGGCCTAGCTAGCTTCAGCTGAGCTCAGTGTAACACACAATCACACTGGTGCTCGAGTTACCTGGTCTAAACTTAGCTCAGGTACCACTCTGATGCTGCATTGCAGTTGTAACAGCTATCCTGAGAGAAATATCACTAATGCAATAATTCTTGTAGGCCAGATAGACCAAGGAAAAGTTTGGGTTTTTTTCTCTGCTGTTTGGTGTTTGGTTTTGGTTTGGTTTTTATCTGACAAAGAAGGGGAAGAGCTGTAATGAAAATCATGTCGTGTGTTGCCTAGTGAGCTTTCAGGGAAATGTTTTAATAAGCACTTAAAGACAAGAAAAAATGCTTGCTAACACAGCCAGTCATGTGTAGAACAAGAGGAATGAGTGACAGGTCAATTAACCTGCTAATTTGAGGAATTGCTGTTCTTTAATCCTGAGATCCAAACCCACTGAGTCACAATATGCTCATGTACTTACAGAAGGTCAATCAACCTTGCATGTGAAATTTTGATACAAGCAGTGTGGTAGATTATTACAATAGGTGTTTCTTACAGCATGCTTAGGTTATGTATGAGAAGACTTCAGGAGTAGAAGTGCACCCTCTGTGCTAACCATTTATTGCATCATTATTTATGGTAACAGTCAGGAGGGCTTTAATAGCATTTCCAAGTTTTATGTTGTTGTTTACCCTCACTCTGAGACAACTCAGCATAAAAGCAAGTGGTGTCCTTGATTATTTTTCTCTGTATTTCATTTCACCGGTGAACAAAGGCAACATAATACATGTTTCCAAGAGTTCGAATAGCTTCAAGGTTAATATTTTAATCTTTTTTTGGAAGAATTGTGTTTTGTTTGGGTTTTTTAAAGAGCAAAACCAATTGTCCTCCTGGGGGGTCTATCTATCCCCATAGTCTCTTTCCTAAAGTGTCAGTGGAAAATGTCAGGGAGCTTGGTCACTGTATGTTCTCTTCAGACTCCACTACAGTCATTGAATCAGGGATGTTGGAGGAACTCTGCCTGGTTTTTTTGTCCACTTTTGGACCTGTTGAACATGAGTATGTCTAATCCCTTGTTGTACTTTCCACCTCCATGATATCTTGTACCAATAAGTTCCAGAAGTTAGGTGAGGGGGGAAAGAAGTAGTTGCAGTTTTGTTTGGGGTTTTTTTTAAGGGATATCTTCTTGCTTTCACCCCCATCTTTTTAGGAATTGCAGGATGTGACAAAAACCAACTCTGCCTTGAACATTTGTTGCTCGCATTCATCACTTAAGTGAAATGTGTAATCATGCAGATGAAGGTGAAAAATCCTTTCAAAGCTCCAGTTTTAATTGTTTCAAGGGATCTGGACTGTCACAGGCTTTAGAATAGCTGTGGTTTGTTGACTGTGCTTGGTTTACCGAGTTTGTTGTTGAGCTTTTCTGCCTTGAAGTAGAAAATTCAGTGGTTTTTGAATTTTTTGCAAAAGGGTAGATTGATCTTTATAATGACATCTTGTGGAGTAGAATATGCCTGAAGACATGAGTTTAAAATGTGCTAATTGTCTAAATGTTAATTCATATATTAAATATAGTGTGTGTGCCTAAGATTTATTCTGAGTTAACTCTGGAATCCAGGTAAACGTTACTTGGCTTAAACTTACTTCTCCTGCAAAAAGCAAGTCAATATTAGGTTTGTCATCTAAGCAGATACTAATTGATAATTGTCTTGTGTATATCAAATTGAATGCTACTTCTTTGTTTTTCCTTCCATTTATCAGCTATTTCCTCGAAGATGTACCTGGTTATATGTTATGAACAATTGTTTGTTATCAATATCTGGTAAGTTACTGTGCTATCTTTGAATGGTAGTGCTGGTAAACACTTGGTTTCGTATTTGAAGTGTGGTTTGTTTTCTAATTGCCAGGTAAAGCTTCTCAGCTTTATTCCCATAATCTGCCAGGACTCTTTGATTATGCAAGGCAAATGCAAAAGTTACCTGTTGCTATTCCAGCACATAAACTCCCTGACCGAATACTTCCCAGGTAAATACACATCATCAGATATATCAGAATATCTTAACTCTGGGAGCTCAGGATATGCTTGTGCAGCTCTGGGAACACCAGCTTGTGGGGGGCTCTGTTCACAGATTGCAGTGAATAACTTGTGTGCATTGATGAGAGGGTTGAGCCCTACATTTACATGGGTCAGGATGGGAATTACTCTTGTTACAGAAATGGATTTTGGTATACCTCACCTTCTGGTTATGGAACCTCTTGTTTCTGGGCATAGCTCTTTTCAGGTATAGTCTAATGTGGTAAATCCTGCTTGTACTTAGTGCTAAATAAAATCTGTGGCCATGCCACTCCTAGCTGCTGCAAAAATTAATCCTGTCCTGGCCAGAACCAGGACACTGCCAAACAAGCTTTAGTAGTAGCAGCCCATTGAAATCCCAACAGAAGGAGGTAGTAACACTAATCTTCAGTGCTTAAAGTGCAGAGTGAGACACTGGTTCTTCTGATAGAATAGAATTTCTGTTAGGAAATTGTATTATAGAAAATTTGATTCTCTGCTACCTTTGGTTCTATTAAAAACCTATTAACGTGTAATTCTTGGGTTCAGGAAAGGCTTCTTGTTCAGTTACCTGAGAACATAATGGTGCAACACTTGTCTGAAAATTGGGTTCTTCCTAGAGGTTAAATTCTAAATAACTAAGAGATAATTTGTGCTTGGAATTGTTATCTTCTGTGTACCTGCAATATTGTTCTGCTCCTCTCTTCCAAATTTGACCTTGGTGGGTGACTTAGGCTTGAGGACTGAATCAGCAGGGGAGTAATAACCACAATTACCATAAGGATCATGCTAGGAAAGCCATACTAAATTCTGCCTGGAATGGTACCTCACCCAAGTTGCAGAGGACTCACAGAATTTCTTGTCCAGTCATGTCATTTCAAAAAAAAAATGCAGCACAACCTGAATGTGAGTTCCAAGCCAGTCATTGAAAGGCAGGAGAGATTAGTTTAGATAATCTGTTTTCCTGTTTTACCTCTGGTTGTAGGGTGTCAGGGTAGTCACATTTAGCCAGACAGAAGACAGACATTTGAAGTATGTAGGAGAATTTTTTTTCCTACCAGACTATAAAGTGTATTCTTAAACAAGTTTCTGGATACTATGATGATGAGTGCTACATGCAAAATGGTAAAAGCAGAGATTTTTAGTTGACAAAAGGCAAAGCAAAACTGAATTTGAAGTAACTTGTGAGGTTTATATATTCATTTACAAAGTATTCTAACCTCAATTTATGATACTTGGTAGGCAGACATTCAGTAATAGAAAGCATGTCTGGGATAAATCTCCTTTCCAGCTTCTTTTCCTGGAGTGTCCTTGAGCAGTTCCTTTCAAATCTTCCATTACTTGTTCCAACAAAAATTTTATAACCAGTACTCAGTTATCATGCTGTTGAGTCCTTTGGCATTGTCACTTCTGGACAGTTCCATTTGAAATCTTTCACAACTGTTTTCCCAGTTCATAGCTTTGAGTGCAGCATCTGTCTATCAGTCTGTTTATTTCCATCTTTTCTACAGCATCAAGTTAGTTATTTTTATTGTTAAGAGTATTGTGACCAGTCTCAGTGGTGCCTGTTGTCTTCTAATCCATGTAGAAACTCTTGAGTCCTGTTACCAGCAAATAACATTTTGGCTTATCTGATAAATTTTCGCATTATTGTTTCCATGATTTCACGAGAAATACACAAACTTATATTTTTTAGTTTTTTGATGTGGCAGATGTTTTTCTATCAGTGACTGTGTAAAAAGAAAATTCACTCAATTGTTTTAGTTGATCAATAATTTTGATTATTGTTTGTCTTTTGTAGGAAGTTTGCGGTATCTACAAAAATTCCTGACACTAAATGGTGTCAAAAGTGTTGTGTTGGTAAGTAAAGGTCTGAAGAATAACTGTGAAGGGGCAGCACAAATAGTGGCAATATTGAGATTACTGAGTCAGGTTTAGGAGGTGAGGGGAGAAGAGACTTTTGTCACTATTGTGAAGCTGCATGTTTGCAGATGGTGAGCTCATTCAGATGAGTCCTTGGGTTTAAGAAGTGAAAACTTTCCCATTTAGCTCTTTATATTTAAAGACAATTTACAAGAAATGCAGAAAAGCAGAATGATGTCAAAATTGACACCAGTCCTCAAGAAGAACCTAATCTCCATGGATGGAGAAAATTAGAGAAGTTGCCATCAGGATTAAGCCATCTGCATTCCTAGCAGAAGTTTCAGTTATGAATATTGGGTGATAAAAAGCAAAGGAGTATTTTTAATTCTTTGGATTTAAAGAATTGTTAATTAATACTTCTTTGGAATTAAAGTGTTGCCTATGAAGCCTTTATAATCTGTTTAATGATGTGCCAACTGCCCAAGTCTCAAAGCTGCACTATGTTAAGACATGTTTTAAAAGGGAGGCAGATGGATTAAAAAAGACCCCAAACCACTGTGGGTGTTAATGAATGCTGCAGGGAACACTCATGGGATGACAGGAGTGAAGTGACAGGGGTCAGAGTATGTAGAAACTCTGACTTTCTGACAGAAAAATTAATTTGGCAGCCCATATGTTTCTAGGTTTCTGTTCATAAAACAAGAAGCCTTGTGGTGTGCTCCTCTGTGATTCTGTGATTCCTGTCCTGCCAGGCACAGAATTTAACAGGGGTGCTGTGGTACTTGACATTATGAGGGGAATCTTCATATTCAGAGATAGCTCAGCCTCCTGAGCCTGAGCCCTTCGTGCATGACAGGTGTGAGTGATAATTTGTGAACACAGCAAGAGTGGCTGTGTCTTAATTTTTGTGGCCTGAGCCTCCATTCCTGCTGGCACATAAGTCTGCTTTTGGCCTGAGGGCAGCAGGAGTGCCACAGGAGGCAGAAAAAGACACGAACTTCTGGTCTTCTTTCTGCACCTTACAGGTGTTGGTGATTGTTTTGTGGTTTCTGCTGCTGAGTTCAGCCTTACTCAGGGTCACACCAAGCGTTATTTGCTGCACTTTGCAGTCAGTCTGACTGATGTTGAGTGAGAGCTTGGAGTAATGAAATAAAGCACTGATGTTTAAGGTGCCAGGGGATTGCTGATGAGTTTGTGGCAATAAGGTAGCGTGAGCATATTTCACTTCTGTGGGTAGTTCTGGATTACAGAAACTTGTTATCTAACCTGTGTTGTTTATTGCCTGATGGCCCACAGTCACTTCACTGCACAGTAAAATCTGGTCTTTAGAGGTATTTGTACAAAGTGCAAAATAACACTTGTTTGTCTTAAAGGAAATGTTGGCAGTGCTTAAGAGGTGAAATTTTGTCAGTATTGTAGAACTGAAGTTGTGAAACTTCACAGGGCCCGATTTTGCAACTTTATTGTTGTCTGCCAGTTTTAATTGAGTTCTGACAATGGAAGAGCAGCACTTCCTGCTCTTCTATTGTTCTTCAGTTTCAACTGGATTTCCTGATGATCTAGAAGTGTTCATCAGAATTACAGAGCTCCTGGATTTCAGACTGGCTGTGACAGTGCAGCTGAGCTGTTGTTCACTGCCTGCTGGGTAACTGCGTAGAAAAAGCCATTCTTTAACAGCTTGCTTGTGGTGATTTTGAGATAGCTTAAGCAAATCAACACAGTAGACCCAAAACACTCCAAATGTGTATGCAATCAGCTGTTTTTTAAATATGAGAAAAATTAGAGTGGGAGTGATGGGTATTTTCTAAAAGTAAATGGACTCTTACA
This sequence comes from Phainopepla nitens, assembly GCA_013400175.1. Taxonomy (NCBI): domain Eukaryota; kingdom Metazoa; phylum Chordata; class Aves; order Passeriformes; family Bombycillidae; genus Phainopepla; species Phainopepla nitens. The sequence continues at coordinate 68,454 of VXBQ01013571.1, forward strand.
TAGGTTGGAAATTGTTTATAATTTGTATTGCTGAGTACACTAATATTCTCTATCCTTTCTTGGCAGTGAGAAATCCCTACACAGGCCACAAGTACCTTTGTGGAGCACTACAGTCTAGCATTGTTTTGTTAGAATGGGTTGAACCAATGCAAAAATTTATGTTAATCAAGGTAAAATTCCAACTACTCTCATGTTGACTTCTAGTTATCTTGTAGTGGCTTGTTAAGAATAAGTATTAGCCATTTCTTGATTTTTAGACTTTTCTCTTGGTTTCTGTTATATTATATTGGAAATAACTATTTAAATGTGTCACGTATTAACTGACTCAAAATAAACATTCATGATTTTGGGTGCACTTCAGTTAGAGAACCAACCCTTTTTCTCCATGAACACTGCACTTCAGCTGCACAATAGAAAACTGAGACATGGGTTAACAGTGGTCTTGCTCCCATACTAGAGAGAAGGTGACCACTTAATCTATGTTTTTTGACACTGAGGTGCCCAGAAATGCTTGTTATCTCTCCATCTGACATCACCTGAAGAGACAGAGCCAGAGTGGGCTCATGTTTATAAAAAGGCAGCTGCTATAACTTGATCAGCCTGGAAGAGAAGGCATAGAGGCTCAGTAGCCAGGGAGAGCAGTGATGAGCACTCTTGTTGTCTGTGAGCAGCTTCAAAGGACACACATGATAAAAGACATGCTCTTTTAACTGAATTGGCATGAGATGCTCCAAACTTCTTAACCCAGGCCTTTTGTATTTATCGGTTCCTGCTAATCTGAAGAAATAAACCTAATGTTACAAGTATGTCATAAAATTTATTATACAAGTTGAATATCTAATAGCAACTTAAACTACATTTGTTTCCCTTCTAATATCTGTTTTTGCTTATTCATCTAGCACATAGATTTCCCTGTACCTTGTCCACTGAGATTGTTTGAAATGCTGGTAGTCCCTGAGCAGGAATTCCCTTTAGTTTGTGTTGGTGTCAGTAGAGGAAGAGACTTCAACCAGGTGGTGAAGTTTGAGACTGTCAACCCAAATTCTACCTCTTCGTGGTTTACAGAAACAGGTTTGTGTGCTGTTGTCATTGCATGCCAGAATGTTCTTTGCTCTTCTGTTACAGCTGAAGCACTAAAAGGTAGGCTTCTCTGAGGAAGCAAATGGTTGATCATTAAGGCTAAGTGATAACTGTAAGATCTCTGCTTAAAAGGGTATCTGGTTGAACCTGCTTGCACGTGTGCTTTTTTGTTTTTTGTTTCTCATTGTTGAACTGATTGGTTTCCTTGAGATTTTTGATACAGCAGAAGATGGAGTTATGGTTTCTTGCATTTCCATAAGTTAGGCAGCACTTTATTACCCCCTGTGCTGTTTTGTGTTCTACCCTGACACCATGACTTGTGTTTATCTAATAGGTTCTAGTAAAATTGCATTCTGAGCAATTCCTTTTGACATCTCTGGAAGATTTGGTTTGACTCTCCTGCAGTGTGCCACTGTGGTTAGAAATGGTGCTACCAGCCCCCTGCTGAGATAGAGCATTTTTATGGCCTTCATGGAAAACAAAAAGGATTAGGACCACTGCTAGCAGGAGACCAAGTGCCTGCCTGTCACCAATGTGGGCACCATGAGTGAAGCAGCCACCATCTGAGCAACATCAGAAATTCTCCCAAGGAAGTGTGCTAAGAATGACTGGTTTAGAGTTGCAAGGCTGCCCCCTGAACCTAGATACAGAAAGAAGCCATTGCAAAGCCATAGCTTGCAGATTCAGAAGCAGTAAATGGCTTTGGTTTTGCTTGTCATGGATCTGTTGTGGATTCATGATCAGCTTATACAAAGCTCTGTGCTGACATACACGTGTGCAGAGTCCTGATGAGTGTGTACTGTGGAATGCACTGAGAGTAACAGTTTCCACCAGGAAGATAGCCACTGACCTTCCTGCTGCTGAAAAGTGCATCAGATTTTGACACAAGTTACAATACCCCAACTGAGCAGTGGATGGCCAGTTAACACACTTTGCTACTTCAGACAATGCATTTTATTTTCATTCCTGCCTGTAACAGTGTGACTTTATAGCACAGCCCATAAAAGAAGCATGCTGAAGAGAAACGTCCTGTTGGCATTTCTCTCTCAATATTGTCTGCACTGGTGCATAGATACAAGAGTACTAATCCCTTCTCTGTTCTTTTTTGCATTGTGCCTTCCCCACTTTAATTTCCTTTAATTACTTGTGTGTTCTCATGTTTTGTCTATGTTGTTGTTTTCTCCTATTTTTATAGCTCAAATACAAACCCTTTTGTTGTATCAGCTTATTCCTGTCCCCTGCTGGCAGGAGAGCAATGATGCAAACAGATTTTTATTTTTTATAATTTCAGCCAGAAGCTGCTTTTGTATTTTAGGTAATGTGCTCTAATTTCTCATGTTTAACGGATTTACTGAGTTTCTCTTTGCTATATGAAAGATGCCTGCAGAATCTGGCAGTAATGTTGAATTAGTAAGAGCTGCTTTGTATGTAACTTTAATATTAACAAACAAATGGACCAAAACTACACTTCTCTTTTGAGCTGACATGTCCACTAATTGCTTGTGGGTCAAATTCCCATTTGCTGTGATGGAGACTGCTGCAGCTGTAACCCAGAAGAGAAGAAAATAGCCCTTCTTTTGAAGATTTGGAGAAGGAAATAAGCCCCCATTTTTGGAACATCTGGGGATGGAACATCTGCAAATAGCAGCAAGAATTAAGTAATAGTATATAAGTCCCTATCAGGATTTAGAAATAAAGACAGAAGAAGGGTACAGTGAAACAGCATAGTGTGGACACATGTGGAGTCACATCTATCTGCCTTTTTGCAACAGCAATATTCAATTACACCAACAGACAGTAAATGGAGAACAATGTACATGTTAATTTGCTTTTGTGACTTGGCTCAGAAAAGGCTGAATTAAATCCATACTTTAGTATTAGAACTTCAGTTTTCCTGCCACAGCCAACATGTTGGATAAGTGGGCATGCATCTCTAAGAGAAGAGTAATGTCACTGGTGAGATGATGATTTTAAGTAGACAATACACACTAACCCATCAAAATGTCTCAGTCTCTAGAAATTCCATTTCAGATTTCATGCTAATTTATGCTGTGAACTAACACTGTCATTTTTTTATAGACACTACAGAGACGAGTGTTGTCCATGTAACACAGCTGGAGAGAGACACCATTTTGGTGTGTTTGGATTGTAAGTTTAATGTCAACTAAATATATATATATGCATATACATGCATACTGTCTGTCTTCAAATTAGGTTCTATACTGAAGATAATACTTGGTTAACATATCCTTATTTATTGTCTAGGCTGCATAAAAATAGTGAATCTGCAAGGCAGGTTAAAGTCCAGCCGCAAACTGTCATCGGAGCTCACCTTTGACTTTCAGATTGAATCAATAGGTAAGCTGGGTTTCATTATTAGTCTTGAATATCTCTGTAGGTCAGAGAGTTGGGCAATCAGCATCTGGATGAAATTTAACAGGAGCAAGTGGTGGTTTCTGCATCTGGGATGAGGTAGTCCCGGTTATGTGTATAAACAGAGGGATGAGAGGCTGGAGAGCAGCTTTGCAAAAAGAGATCTGGGGGTTGGGATTGATAGCAAGCTGAAGAGGAGTCAACAATGTGCTCTGGCAGGCAAAAAGTCATGACCAGCAGTAAGGACATGGAAATTATATGAAGTTGTATATGGGAAAATTCAGGTTGGATATTAGGAAAATGCATTTCACTCAGAGGGTGATTGATCACTAGACTGAGCTCCCCAGCGAAGTGGTCACAGGACCAAGCCTCAGAGCTCATGCAGCATTTGGACAGTGCTCACAGTGATCCTTATGGGTCCCTTCCAATCTGACATCTTCTGTGATTAACTTGTTCAATGTTAAGGATTCAATGTAAGGAATTCAATGGTCAATGTAAAGAATTAGGTATGCTACCTGTCTAGTCTGTGGCATTTAGAACACTGCCTCACTCATTTCACTTTGTGTGAGAAGATGCTGTGGAGGGTTCAGCATGTGCTTTCCTAGACGCAATTGGAATGGAGTAATGATCCTGGAGTCTTCTTAGATTAAGCTAAATGTCTTGGGAGTATGATGGAGACTTCTAGCCTCTCAAGGAATACCTTAACCTACATAAACACTCTGAATCACCCATGCCTAACTCATTTTGCATGTGTTTGTGCAGTCCATTTTTATAAAGCAGCTCAAAGACTAAATTACATGATATGTCACAGGTTGCATAAAGTTTGGGGTTTTTTTATAGAATTTGAATGAATTAAATTTGTGAAGCAGAAAGAATACGTTATTTTGGCAATTCTCCAGCAGTTACATACCTGGATTGCACCACCTGCTATTGAAAGAGGGATAGGAGGGATGTGTGCACAGATGAAGGGTAGCACCAGAAGAAGAGGAATAGTGGGTCCCAAAATCATCAGGAGTTGACGAGAGTTTATTTCTAGGGAGAAGCTTTAAAGTTTCAGGCCCTCCAAAGATAACCTCCCACAGAGAAGAGGACAAGAAAACATTGCCACTGAAAATATGACTTTTATGGCACTTGATGGTTGGGAGTGGTGGGAAGGAAGGATTCAATGTACTTGAAGCTTCTTGCTCTGGGATGTCTGCATGTGCTGTAGTCCTCACCCTGCTTGTCACAAATGAGCTTCCAGTGGCCTGTACTGTCCTGGCAGTGTCTCTGAAGACACTCCTGGAACTTTTCTGTTAAAATTCCTTATATATTGTCTGCAAGTATTAAAGGGATTTCCTGGTCAAAGAAAATGACACATGTAGGACTAGACATTGAGAACATTTTCTGGTTAGGTGGAAATGTTTTTAAACCCTGCTCATTAAACAAATAAATGTATACATGCAGCTCCTTTTGAGGCAGGTTCAGTGATTCCTGGGAGACATTCTGCAGTCTGAGTGGGTGGATGTCATACAATGGGACATACATGTACAGATTTCAAAACTACAGTCTTGTGCTTTTGGCCTTAAAAACAAGAGTTGAGTTTATGCCTCAAAACTGATTCCAGTGTTCTTTCTTACCAGTCTGTCTTCAAGACAGTGTGTTAGCATTCTGGAAACATGGCATGCAAGGAAGGAGTTTTAGATCAAACGAGGTGAGTACTACCTTTTGCTTCAAATTCTGGCTTCTAATGTAAGCCACGTGGAGGAGAAATGCACAATGCTGTTGTCTGAAAAAGAGTGAAACATTTCAGTAACTTCCTAGGTCAGACCTGGAAGCTGGAGTGTCATTCTAAGCTTGTTTCATAAGCTGTAAAGCATTGGTGGGGCTGTACAAGAACCCCCTCACATCTAACTAGCAAAGCAGAAACAAGAGACTGGGCCAGGATGCCATGGAAAACATCCAAACCTAATTCTTGGTAATTCCAATCTTCAGCTTAAATTGCTTTGAGGACCACTGTCAGTTCCTCAGCCTCTCACATATAAATGCAAAAATTTGGGCTTTTCCAGTGGTTCCACTGCTAAACTTGATGTTTTTGTCGCAGTGTCAAATGAGTTGCCTGATGTTTTTTAGTCTTGTCCATGTTCTCTTGGCTTACAAATACTTTGAAGCATTGCCCAGCTTTCACAAGAAATATTTTTCCATCTTCAGTAGAAAAATACCAGATTGACCTAAACATGGTTTGTTTGGTTTTTTTCCCTGAAGTCTCATGTAGTCCCTTTTTTAGCCTGTTTGATGTGATTTTTAGATGGAGTTAAACCATTGTAACTGCCTTCCCAAATAGATTTTTTTTTTTTCTCTTGCTGCAAACCTGTACCTGCTAGTGAAAATGCTGTGCTTTGTAGGAATTTAATGAGTCTTTTAATTTGATTATTAATGAATGTTTACAAACATTACCAGTTGTTCCATCAGTGTTTCATTGGCTGAGAAATTGAGCTCATTATGACTAATGGTATTTTAAAGTGCACATACAGTCACACCACGCCAAGCTTAGATATCCCACGTTGTTCCACCACTACATTGACTTGCACAAAGCCTCAGTTGACCCAGTCTGTGCTAACAGTGAGCCTGCTCTGGGTGAACCAAAGGCTGGAGTCAGACTGCTGCTTATTTCCAAGGTGCAAATGTTTATTGTGGCATTTGTGCATTGCTCTACCCATTGGTGCTCAGTGGCTCTGCTCCAGCTGGGAGAGACTGTGTCCCTGGGTACTGCTGCCCAAATGCATGCATTTTGTTGTTTATGTAAAGCATCAAGGACACTGGCTTGCTTTGTTGCTGTCAAGCCAAAGCCAGAACCTAAATGAAGAACTGAAAGCAGAACTGGGCTGTTGACAGAAAGCAAACCACCTAAAACATTTTCTCTGTAGAACACGTCGAGGGTGAGCTTCTGGGCCTTCTTAAATTCCATATCTCTTCTGACTGTCCCACTAGCTGCAGCTGTTAAAAGAAATAAAGCTATTTTCTGCTGTAAGATGAAAAGCCCTAAGTGCCAGGCTCAGGTTTTGACCATATTTGTTACTTTTGGGGAATTTTGTACTATGTAATATGTAGGAAGCTGTTGCATGGGACAAAAGGTTGACTGACTTTACTTGCAGCATTTTTTTATTTTGAAGACATCATTAGTTTAGATCCCCTGTTCTAATACAGTTGGCCTAATTGGGGATGACTTCAGTTGCTTGCAAAGTTACTTCCTCCCACAACTGTGACCTTCCACAGTGGTTTGATCGAGTGTGAAAAATGAAAGAGGGAACTGTGAATTCTGACACAAGAAGCTCAAAATTTGGGCAAAGATTGTACAGCCTTAGCCTCACAGAAAGCAGAAATTAATTTTCTTAGAAAAGTGAAGGATTTCATTGCTGTGGATTAAAATTCTCTTGCAAGTTCTCTGCATCAGAAATGAATTCAATAAGTCAGCTAACATTACTAGGTCTGGGAAGGAGATAAGAATGTCTGCTTTCCCCAGGAGTGTGGAATTCGGCTGTGTGGAAGAGGAGCTTTGTAAATAAACAGTGCTGCCTGTTCACAAAGTGGCTAAATACCCTTTGGAGTGTGCACTGGGCTTTGGTTGACTTCATTGATGAAGATGGTGATTTTCTGGGTGCTTTGAAACTCATAAGATCATAAAGATGTTTCACACAAGTACAATTCACCAACAGAATACACAGGTCTGTTGCACTTGTCTGAAATGTCAAAAGATGAAGTTTTCTTTTTGCAGTGGACATAGGTACCACAGATTAGATTATTTCTCTGCTAAGGTTTTCAGGATATGAACTTAGTGCATTCTTACTATAACTCATCATTTCAACAAAATGTGTTACATGTGTGATTTGCCTGACCCACTTTTGGATAGCCACTGTAGAGTGACACTAATTGCACCCTATGTCTTTGGGCCATGGCTGTAAAGAGAATTTCACTGGCAACTCAAGTACCAAACTGAGCCCTGCTGTTGTGCTTGCAGCTGCTACCAGAGGAATTCATGTAATGTGGAAGGAATTACAGAAAATGTTTATATCTTAGTTAAAAGTGACAGTTGCATTATGATTTCTATTGGATTTTAATTGGCAGTCATTTGGTAACATCAGTCACAGTCATTTCCTTTCTCTTGACTGATGTTAAAAACAAAATGAAAACACTTGTGTTCTTAACGTGTAAATATTTATTTTTACTGTCTAGATCACACAAGAAATTTCTGATAATACGAGGATATTCAGGCTTCTGGGATCTGACAGGTAAGATGAGAAGTAAACAGGACATACTAAAAGGAAGGAAAAATGTGTGTTCTCCTACCTTATGAAAGTTTTTTTTTGCATGCTTCTTGCAAATTCTTTTTTAGGCATCTTAGACATTACTTTGTGTACATGTCTACTTTCCAGTCCTTTGCTTTTACTTTTCTCTTTCTTAAATTAAAAAAACAACAAAACAGGAACCAAAAAACCCAAACTTCTTAAAGTGTTTGTGGGCTTCCAGAAGTACTCAGCCATGCAAGAAGCTCTTACTTGGCTGCAGTCACAATCTCCAGGAGTGTTTTCCTTTCTGTATTGTAGTTCTTTTGTTTAACTTGGTGAAGTCTTTACTCTCAGATGTTCTGCTGCAGTAGCTCATTAAGATCTGCTTCTGGAGATAAATGCTAAAAATACTTTAAAAAATTAAATGTCTCACTTTCACCCCCAGAAAGGAAATCTTCCAGTTGTTCTCCCAACATGACAGTTCAGGTCTTGTAAGAGCTCTTGAGAGCTCCCGGTGTAGCTGTTGTTTGGCATCTGCTTTCAGGACAGTAGCACCCTGTCTGTGTGACCCAGCTGCTGTTTCAGGAGTGTCACTGACTTCCTCAACTTTCTCTGCCCTGGTGTTGAACTTTGTACTTCTATAAGAGCCACAGAAGCAGCAGCTGTTTTGTCTTTAGGGGAGTGCATGCTGATGTGACAGTTTCACCAGCAATGAATTCCCAAGAACTGCAAAGATAAGCTTTAACTTTTCTTTTGAGAATTGCCTCTGTCTTACACTGCTTGCAGTAAACCCATGTGGCATCTTAGAATGACGTTGCAAAAAACTGCCTTGTAAAAATGTCCTCTTCCCCAAATATGGCCCCATCTGTTACTGGCTTGCTCTGACAGTTTCTCAAGTCTAAGACAATGTTTAAAGAGTTGGCACAGCAGTAAACATTCATTCACATTTCTTCATATACCCTTTACCTTGCAGCTGCTTCCTGTTTTGTGCTTGAGCTGTGAAGTCTTTTTCCAGTAACCCGAGTCCTTTCCTGGGCAGTTCATAGGAGCTGGTGTTCTGAGTAGCAAATATCCTGATTCCAGTCTAATAAAAGTTTGTATGTCGCTTTCTCCTCATGAGCAGAGAATTACCTCATGGCATGAGGTGTCAGTTGTCTTTGTGGAGCACACTGAGTAGAATTCAGTTTTTTTGAGCCATATTTTGCAGCAAACTTTCCTGTCTGAATGCACAAGAGATGGATTTGAGTTTCCCACAGTCTGCCTTCACTTCAGGATTTTTGTGGAGAAGTCAGTCATGAACATCCTGGTCTGTTCATCAGTCTTAGCAGTTCTTGCCTGGTGAACAAATTGTAAATAGTTTGTGAAACAAAATTGTGATAGCTAATTTCTCTTCTTTGACGAGAAAGGTCTGATCTAGGACATCCCTTATGATCTTTGCAGTTGCAGGCCCATGTAACTCAGTCTCTTGTCTCCAGTGCTGGCCAGAAGTGAGTGGCAAGAAAGAGTAAGAGAAAAGACTCTTCACGTAGCAGTCCTTTCCTTGAGGATTCTCTTTGCCTGCAAATTTTTGGCTCTGGGACTTTCAGAGGTGGAGAAAGTTTCTGTGGATTTGGTTACATGGGCTCAGGGATTAACTAGAGATGCTCACTGAAGAATCAGCTTTGTTCATCTGTCATTGCTGTGGCAAGGGGCAGACTAAGAGCTCTCAGAACTGGAGCCTGATGAATGGGTTCACTTTGCAAAGCTCCAGGAAAGCACAAGCCCAGTAGGGGAGTGATGGACCCTTTTCAGAAGCCCTCACTGAAAGGATGAGAAGCCACAGGGATACATTGCAGCAAGGGAATTTCCAGCTGGATAGAAGGGATAAATATGATGGTGAGGATGGTTCAACACTGTGGCTTGAGCCCAGAGAGGCTGAGGGAGATCCTTGGAGACTTGGTCTGGACAAGGCCGTGAGCTGGCTTTGAGGTTGGCATTGGTTTGGGGGGCTTTTGGACTCAAGGCATCCAGGGGAAGAGAAATGACAACCAGTCAGATGGATGCTAGGAAGAAATATTTAATTAGACCCAGGGCTGGTTTTAAATGCAGGATCACTTGACATTGTGGCTTTCTTAATTTCCATTTTAGGGTCGTGGTGCTGGAGAGCAGGCCGACGGACAACCCGACAGCCAACAGCAATTTGTATATCCTGGCAGGGCATGAGAACAGTTACTGAGAACAGCACGTGGCAGGCAGCTCACTGTGAGGAGAACACTCCTGCTGCAGCAGCACTCGTGACTGGCTGGAATTGCACAAAAGCTGCAGTAACCCCACTTCAGTTACTTTATAATTTATTGTGGCATGAGAGGAAGACGAGAATTGTTTGTGGTATGGACACAGGAGCATTATAATACCACAGAAGTGCTTAATTTACTGTTATGTAATCTTTGTACATATGCAGTATTTTTCAGTGAAACTTCTTGCTGAAGCCCTACACTGACTTTCTGTAGATAGAGGTCCTCCTGTTAAGTACAAGTGTCTTACCTGTACAGATGTAAAAGTCTCTGAGGATGCAGAAATTAAATCGGGGTACTATTATAAGGACGTCTCATGTGTTTATTATAAAGTGGGATTCTAGCAACAAATATAGTACATTTAGCAACACTATTGTATTTTATTATATGTAATTTACTAATACAAATAAATATTAACTTTTAGAAATTGTAACCAAGGCTGTAATCAGATTACAATCTTGTTTTAATTTCAATACAACACACTGGTGTTCATGTTTGCACAATGTATTGAGATGTGATGTATTTAGTCACAAAAGTAAGCTGTGACTTTGTGGATATGACTTGGGCTTCAGAGTTCCTTTTTTTTCGTTTATTTGGGTAGATTTCTTTGTGAAACAAACCAGTTAAACACCTGTATTTTTATATTTAATTAAAACTTTCCTTATACTTCTCTATGCTTGAAAACAATACCTTATGGATGGGTGTCAGTCCCAGACTAGTGGTACCTGGCTGTAATTCTGCAATAGGTGTTTGAATTATTAGTGTATACAATGAGAAAAAGTAGTTATTACTGTTCGTCTTATTGAATAGTTTCATATCATGATGAAAAGGAGCAACATTCCACATTGTGGAAATGGCTCAGAGATGTTGCCATTTTGACTTTTTTTTTTTGGCCTTATAACCATTTTCACACTTTTCTTGATTTTTTAGGATGTTAACACATGGCCAAAATTTAGTTACTACCTCATTGAAACAATACAATGGTTACTACGCATCACGGGAACTTAGTTTTGATCAGAAGTATTTTTGATTGCTATTTTCCAATGGAGTGTGTAAATGCCAAGTTTTAAGCAAAATGCACACATTTGACTCCTTTTTTTGTATATGTTCTTTATATTTTATTGTGATAATATACACTAAAAGCAAACTAAATTAAAAGTGATTTATGGCCTGCGTTATTGTTGTGATGGGTAATGCTTTGAAATATGTTCCCTAATGTATATAATGTAAAATAAATTTTTTTAACATGTTGTTGTACAATTAGATTATCACCTGCACTGATTTTCCACATAAGACTAAAAATGGAACATACTGAGTTTTCAATTCTGCTATTAAATGGTTGTGCCAAACACAGAAGCTGGGCGTCTCTGAATGTATGAGAACAGAGGTTGCTGGAGCTGCACTCAGTCTGGGCTGGCACCAATACCCTTTTGGCAATGGATATGTGGATTTGAGCTAAGTCCTTCCAGATTCCACCTTGTGTGGTTTCTTCCTTCCATTTCCTGCTTTCCCACCTCTGTGGATTGCGAAACTGATTTATTCTTTCTTTCAGCAGGTTTGTTTTTCTCACTGCTGCTGCCGGCCCCATCCTGGCTGTTCCTCGTCCTGAGCCTGGGCTCTCCTGTTCCGGGAGAGGTGGTGACACCAGCCCCACTGCTGAGCAGCTGCATTCTCAGAAAAAGTCAAGAAGCTGTGTGTGTTTCACAGCACCCTTGTGAAAACCCCAGGGGGGATTTCCATCCTGCCTCCTGTGGGCTGTTCCTCCCTCGGACGTGCAGAAAGTCGCTCAGATTTAACAAAGCGCACTACGGCTGATGCGCTGTGAACGTGCTTCCTCCTGGGGCAGTTCTGCAACAGCCAGAGCCAAGTTTCTCAGGCCGTTGCTGAATTATAGGCAGCAGGGGCTAAGAGCTATTGGCTTTTACTCTGCTTGGGCAGTTTTGGTGTGAGTATGTGTGCAGGGATGCAGCTGGAAGGGCTAAAAGTAAAGAGGACAGGGTAGTGGCATGTGGGAAGAAGGGAGCATTGTGCTAGGACAGGCATGCTTCCAGTCAGGGCAGCTTTGCTTTCCCCATGCTGCTCTCCAGCTTGGAAGATAAGAAGTGAAGGGTTCCTGCTTTTTTGAGGAATTGTCCTGTTGCAGGATTTGAGATTTGTGGCACAAAACTGCCTTTCCCACGTCTTGAGCTGCCTGCCCACTCTGCTGACAGCTGAGCCCCGGAGCCTGGGCATGTGGTAGATCAAAAGGTCTCCTTTACTAGACCTGAAGGTGCCTTGAAGTAAAGTTCTCTTGAGCCTGGTAGGAGCTCATGACTGGGATCCTGGTGCAGGATTGGGATCAGTGTGGGGCTGACTGATGGCAGCCCAGTCAGAGCCAGGAAACCCCATCACAGGTGTGAGGTTGCAGCGAGGCCTCTGCCATGGACGATGGACACAGCAACCTCTGTGCTTCCCCTTTCTTCCTCCTCCTAGCCCCTTCCACACTGGCTCCTAGCCCTTGGTCCGAGCTGCTGGCAGGCAGGAGGGTTGATGTGACCACAGGGAGCAGGCACTCACCAGCCTGGCAGCCAAATCTGAACAGTGCAGGGGCTGAGCTTGGGCCTCAGCCCAAAGTGAGCCTGCTTACAGGGAGCAAACAAAGCAGTGGCATTGTGTATGTTATGGAAGTCTCCTGGAAGCTGGGATTCACAGGGGAATGAACACTCCTTTCATCTTTTTCTTGCCCATCTCTCCCTGCAGTGCTGCCTGCCTGTGTCAGAAACTGGATCTGGTGACATAAAAAAGAGGGGGTTCAGACTCAAATTCTGCATCCCATAGCCCTTAAATGAAAGCAAGGGCTGTGCAAGGTGAAGCACGGTGCTGGCTGCCTGTAGCTTTGCCATGGGGAGCTTGCAGTGGGGCTGGATGTGCCCCCCAGGCAGGGGACATTTCTTATACCCCACAGGGTTCAGCTTTAGCAATAGACCTGCTGGGTTTTGAAGGACTGCATGGGAAAATAGTTGGTAAAAATAAGGGGGTGTGCCCAAAACTCCTGCTTCCCTCCAAGGAAACACACCTAAAATACAGGAAGGCCTGTGTCATCTATGAGTGGTGTAGAAGAAGCTGTAAAAATTTGTCCGGGGAGGGAGACACCAGCTCCTTCAGGACGTGTGGATTCATCTCATCAGGTCCCATGGACTTGTGCACTTTCAGGTGCTTCAGATGGCCTTGAATCCAATCTTCTCCAGCAGGTGATTCTCCAGTCTCCCAGGCCCTGCCCTTCCCTTCTGCAATTCGGGCAGT